>PVIY010049951.1:0-16453 GCA_004026745.1 Myrmecophaga tridactyla
CGGGAGGATGCCTGGGAGCATGGGGCTAACACTGCAGGTGGATGCAGAGACAGGGGTGTCTTAAGAGGCCAGTCTGGAGAAGGATAGGTGGGGGCAGATGGCAAGGGTTGGGGGCAGGCCTGGGGGCCACTGCTGCAACCCCAGTGAGGAGGGTTGGACCTGCCTGGCCGGAGCTGTGGATGCTGAGACGCAAATGAGTCCGAGAGGCAGGTGGAGTTGCAGGGATGGGCATCATGGATGGCCAGAACCGAAGAGGGGCTGTATCCCCTGACTCTCCCACATCCGGGAACATGCGGGTGTACCCTACCTTGGGCCAGCCTGGGCGCCCCAGGACATGGAGGAATGCCCCCCCTCAGCACCCGTCCATCCCTGGGCCCCCAGCAGCCGCCTGCCAGCCAGCAAGTTGGCAGCTTCTGAGGATCTGTTGTTTGGGTTTGTTTGTGCTGCTGTAACTGGGAGCCGAGATGTATTCCTTTAAAACATCCTCACCCGGCACCCTGCAATCTGTTCTGCACCTCCTTAGGATGAGTCTTGTCTTCTGTTTTGGCAGCACAGGGCAGGCTCTGCGCAAGCATTTTGTGCCCCCCAGCGGCCCCCGCCACCAGCCGGGGTGGCAGCCAGCAGCTGCTCCACGGGCCCCCGAGGGGGACAGAGTTCAGGGTCCAGGGGATGCAGCTGGCAGGTCTGAGCCCCATGGAATCGGCCAGGACGTCGTCTCACCCCAAGAGCCTCACTGCCGAGCTGGGAAGTCAGGCAGGTGCCCAGAACCACACACCCCTCAGCTCCTGGAGCTTTGGGGGTGGCCACCAGCTCTGGGAGCCTGGAGGGGCTGCCAAAGAGTTTGGGCCCAGGTCTCGACAGTGCCTTCCCTTTGATGTCCTACTCTGGGTGGCTGGTTGGCTCACGCACCCTGTCGGGGACAGAAGAGGCCGGCCTGCTGGGTGGGCCGACAGGGTGAGGACGCCCCCGGGTAAAGCCAAGCCTCTGCCACCACCCCCAGCACATGACCTTGGCAGGATTTTGATCTCTGTGCCTCAGTCTTCTCATCTGTGGAATGGGCCATTGGAGGACGGAGTGGGGTGATGCATGTTAGATGCTTCCCTAAGGGCTGGGCACCCAGGAAGCAAATCCTAATTATGAGGTGACCCCGCGCCTTTGTGCAGCACACGCTGGTGAGCTAGCCTCGCGCTTAGGTGCTTTCTCTTAGTCTCCTGGGGCTTAAAACAACTGGGATTTGTCATCCCGCGCTTCGGGAGGCCAGACGTCTGAAATCGAGGAGTGACAGAGCCACGCTCCCTTGGCAGCCTTCGGGTGGGGCGGGGGAGGGCTCTGTCCTTAGCTCTCCCAACTCTTGGCGGCCCCAGGTGGCCCTGAGCTGGTGGCCGCGTCCCTCCCGTCTCCGTCTCTGTCTTCCCACGGCCTCGTCCCCTGCCTGCATGCCCTCTCTCTTACAAGGACACCAGGCATTGGATTTAGGCTCCACTGGGTGCTAAGATTCTTAATTAATTACATCTGCAAAGATCTTTTTTTCCAAATAAGGTCACAGACACAGGTGCCGAGTGGATGAGAATTTGGGGGGGGGGGGGTCGGTCTCCACGTGGCCCACGCTGTGCTATAATGTTCGGACCTAGTTAACCCTGGAATCACCACTGCGTGGTAGGTTGTCCTATTGGAGGGAAGGTGGAGACAAGAGCTCAGGGAATTTCACAGGCTCACAGAACATCCAGCTGCCACTGTGATACTGACTCCGAAGTTTTAAAACAAAAAGAAAACGATCAAAACAAGATGAGGCCCCGGGAAGCCCCTCGCCTCTGTTGTCCCCTGGAAATCAGCCACTGGCCCTGTCGAGCCCGTGGGCCCAAGAGAGTGGTGGGGCTTGAGCACAGAAACTGCGAAAACCGGCTTTACATAGGAGAAAGCTAACATCAGGCCCTTTTAGAAAAAGGGGGGAAGGAATGCATAAGGCAAACATTCATAATCTTTGATCCCTTTTATCATTTGGGTCATTTCTGTCTGGCCTTTCAAAGTTGAGGATTCTAATGGTCTCTGCCAGGCGTCGGCATGCTTTTTCTATGAAGTGCACAACAATGAGAATTTTGAGCTCCATGGACCTTAGAACTTCTCTCACAGCTTCTCAACTCGGCCTTGGCAGCACAGACAATATATAAATGGTCAGGCATGGCTGTGTGCCAATAAGACATTATGTACAGACGCTGAAATCTGAATTTCGTATCATTTTCAGGTATCGCGAAACAGTCTTCTTTTTATTTATCTTCAACAATTTAAAAATGTAAAAACCATTCGTAGTGCGCAAGCCACCCCAAAAACAGGCGGCAGGCTGAAGTGTCCCCTCCTGTAGACCTGTGAAGCCTCTCCTCTAGGCCTGTGCTGTCCAGTAGAATCAATGCAAGCCACAGAAGCAATGCAATTTTTTTCCAGTAGCCACGTTTTTAAGACTTGTTTTAATTTAAAAATAACTACAGATTCACAGAAAATAGCAAAAAAATATATACGGCACCCTTCTCCCAGCTTCCCCCAAAGGCGACGTCTTCCAGCAAACCAGTGCACACTCAGAACCAGGGAAATGACGTTGGCAAAACCTGCCAGTTTTACCAGGTCTCATCCATGTGCGTGTGTAGTTCTGAGGAATTTTATCACATGTGGCTTTGGGTAACCACCACGACAGCCGAGATACAGGATGTTCTGTCATTGCAGGCCTCCGAGTCTTACCCCTTTATAGTCTCACCTGCCCCCTTCACCAACTCGAACCCCCCAAAACCGCTGCCGTCCTCTCCATCTCTATAAGAATGCTGTGTGCATGGACTCATACTGCATGTAAACTTTTGAGACTTTTTCTCACTCAGCATAAGCCCCTGAGATCCATCTGAGTTGTTGTGTATCTTGACAGTTTGTTCCTTTTTCTTGCTGCATAGTATTCCATGGTGTGGGTGGGCCATAGTTTGTTTAATTAGTCATGCATTGAAGGACGTCTGGACTGTTTATGGTGTTTGGTTATTATGAATAAAGCTGGTATGGACACATGTGTACAGGTTTCACATGTACTGGGTTTTCATTTCTCTGGAATAAATGCCCAAGAGCATGATTGCTGGGTGATATGGTAATTGCATGTTTAGTTTTAAAAGAAACTGGCAGGACGGGCCACGGTGGCTCAGCAGGCAGAGTTCTCACCTCCCATGATGGAGCCCCGGGTTCGATTCCCAGTGTCTGCCCATGCCAAAAAAAGAAAAGAAACTGGCCAACTCTTTCCCAGAGTGGGAAATGTGTGAGTGAACAGTTTCTCTGTATCATTGTCAACATTTGCTGTTAGTAATTATTTTTTACTTTAGCTGTTCTGATAGGTGTGTTTCTCATTGGATTGTTTTTTTTTTTTTTCTTTTTTTAGGGTGTGTGTGTGTACATGGTCTGAGAATTGAATCTCATTTGGTTTTGATTTTCATTTCTTTAGTGGCTAGTGATGTTGAATCTCTATGCATGTGTTTATTTGGTGTTCTTTGGTGTAATGTCTATTTGTTTCTTTTGCCCTTTTTAATTGGATTGTTTGGGGTTTTTTGCTATTGAGTTTTGCAAGCTCTCTGTATTTTAGATATTAGGGCTTGGTCAGACATGTGGTTTGGTTTGTAAATCTTTTCTCCCAGTCTGTAGCTTGTCTCCTCATCCTCTTACCAGGGCCTCTCACAGAGCAAAAGCTTTCATTTTGATGAGGTCAAATTTATCAAATTTTCCTTTTACAGATTGTGCTTTTGGTGTCATATAAGAACTCTTTGCCTCGTCTTAGGTCCTGAAGATTATCTCCTGTTTTTTCACTAAAGGTTTTATAGTTTCACATTTCATGTTTAAGTACGTGATCCATTTTGAATTAATTTCTGCATAATGCATTCTTATTTAGTTTGAAGTTCATTTTTGCCCATGGATGTCTGATTGCACCATTTGTGGGAAAAGTTCTCCTCTCTCCAGTGAAGTGCTTTCACACCTTTGCAAAAATTAAGTTGGGCATATTTGTGTGGGTTGAATAGCCATATTTTAAAAAGTTAAAAGAAACAGGTAAATTTAATTTTTAATAATGACCCCAGGGGCGGCTGCCGTGGCTCAGCAGGCAGAGCTCCGACCTGCCGTGCTGGAGGTCTGGAGTTCGATCCCTGGTGCCTCCTGCCCATATGCAAATTAAAAAAAATAAAATAAAATAATGACCCCAGTATATCCAAAATATTGTTACTTCAACATGTGATCAATATGAAAAAATGACCAGTGAGAGAGCTATTTTACCCTCTATTTTTGTGCTGTCTTTGAAATCCTGTGTGTATTTCATGCTTCCAATGCATCTTAGTTCGGACTCACTGCTTTGCAAGTGCTTGATAGCCACACGTGGCGGTGGCCTCTGCACGGGTCAGTGTGGGTCTACACAGTTGGTGTCCAGCCTTTTATAAATTTTTAGCCGTCTCTGGCCAGTGTGTCTTCCTTTGTCCCTGATGTCTGGGTGGCTTCTAGGAAGAGGAGTCCACAGAGGGCTCTGCACCCCGAATGCCCCCTGCCCCGAGCAGGGGTTCCAAAAGTCAGGGGTCAAGAGAGTGAGATTCCGCAGCGAGGCCTGGTGGGGTGGCTGCATGGGGCGGGTCATCTCGAAATCAGGCTCTTGCTCATCGCTCTCCAGAGAACAGGCATCTCTGTAAAAAGCTGGGCTCTTTCCATTAAAGCCGTCAGGACAGGGTGGAAGGAGCACTTTTCCCTCCTGAACCCAACAGCAGGACGTCCGGGCGCCGAGACGGCCAGCTCCCTCGGGACCGTGTGCTCCCGGCTGCAGGGCCCCACGGAGGGGCCAGGAATGGCCCTGTGTGGTCAGCCCTCCCTGCTGCGGCGCAAAACCACAACAGCCCCTCTGGGAGCCCTCGACGCAACTGTCGCCCACCTGTAGCACGGCAGCTGGGGGCACGCTCTCCTGGAGGGGGACTGGGCTCCAAGCCACTCGTCTGCAGGGAGCCGCGCTTGGGGGCAGGAAGCTGGAGGCACCAGGGCCCCCTTGGCAGGGGCCCCACACGCCCGGAGGCCCACGTGAGCTTCCGAAGGATCTAGGTCTCCGCCAGGGGAGGTGGTGACACGGCGGCCGCTCCCCAGGAGACAGGAGCTCACGCGCCGCCTCTGGGGACCCAGACTGGCTGTTGCAATGTAACCCAATAACTGATGAAATCCCCCTTCAAAGTTTGGGAAGGGGGGGGTGTGGTGCAAAATGACCTTTTGTCTTTGGATTGAAATGCTCCCTTGTCTGGTTGTGTTTGCCTTAACGTCATTCCCAGCCAAGTAAACAGAAAGGGCATTTCCACTTGGATTTTCTCTTTAATTCAATCAATGTTTATTAAGCACCTGCAATGTGCAGGCAAAGGACAAAGGATTCCTGGCGGCCCCTCCACCCATCCGGAAGCTTCCTTGCTTCAAGGAGGCTGTCTTGGGAGCCTGAAAATAGGGTGTCCGTGATAATCAAGAGCAGCTATTATGGGCTGAATTGTGTCGTCCCCTCCCCCTTTAAGATCTGTTGCGGTCTGAGCCCCTGGTACCTAAAGGTGACTTTATAGAAATAGGGTCTTTGCAATGCAATCAAATTAGGACAAGGCCACCTGAATCAGGTGGGCCCTAACCCAGTGTCTGGTGTCCTTGTGAGAAGAGGGAGGTTTGGACAGACAGACACAGAGAGGAGCCGGCCATGTGATGGAGGCAGAGGCCGCAGTGACACAGCCACCAGCCGAGGATGGCATCGCAGGCTGGCAGAGGTCAGGAAGGGCCCTGTCCTAAAGCGTCTGAGGGGGTGCGGCCCGGAGTACGTGTCAGTTGTTTTAAGCCACCCCGTTTGTGGGCATCTTGGCAGCCCTAGGAAGCAGGATAGCCGCTAAAGACAGCCTGCCGCTCTGGTCCAAGCCGCCCGCCTGCCCTCTGATCGCCCAGAAGGAGCAAGCGGGAAGCTTGAGGCAAGAGGGGCATCCTGGGCATGTCTTGACCTTCCTGAGCTACAGGCCGTGACCTCGAGGGTCCTAAGCTTGGCCACAAGGGTGGTGTCTCCAGAGCCAGGCCCCTGGTGACCGTCCCAACTCCGTCTGGCCACATACCCCAGCAGTCCTGGACCCTCGGTGCCTCAGTTTCCCCTCTGAGTGATGCGGGTACTGACAGAATGTCCCTAGATGACCGTCACGAGGCATGGCACCTGCGACCAGCGTCTGCTCAGCACAATTGTGCAGGACTTGCATCAGGCCCTTTCCGGTGACCAGTCACTCTGCCCGCCCTGTCTCAGCCCTGGGACAAATGCCACTTGTCCTCTTTTGCTTGGTGATTCCCAAATCGGGGTAGGGGCCCTGATTTGGGAGTCTTTCCCAAGGGGCTTTAGAGCCAGAGAGCTTGGCGCAGGGAGAAGCCACGTCCCAGTGGAAGAAGAGTCCTAAGTCAGCAGTGGGAATATTCTGGAAGGAGGGAGTGTGCAGGGGGAGACCCGCACGTGTCAGGGGAGCGAGAGAAAAGGGGAAGCGATGGTACCTGTGGGCGCCGTGGCTGAACGGGCCTCCTGCAGGGGGGCCATGGGGGCTGGCGGGCAGCCGAGCCGGGTGGATGGCGAAGCCATCGGGGCCTGTCTTGCTTCTGTAAATATTTAAACACTGGGAGGATTATTTTTGGTAGCCGCAGTTCTCTCCGCAGGCCTGGCGGGCAGCCGGGCTGCTGGGAAGGGTGTCGAGTGACAACGGGCGCGCCCCATGCCCCCCAGGATCCGGGTCTCCTGCTGCCCCCACCGTGGTTTAATTGGGTCATGGTCCCCGCCTTCGGGGAGAGGGGGAAATGATGCTCCCAAGCAGCCCCCTTAGGAGCGAGACCAACACGACAAAGAGGGATCTCATTGTAGGGGGGCTGCCTGATGGGAGTTGAAAGTGACAGCTCCCTGAGCTCCCAAGCACGGCTCAGGCCAAGAAAAGCAGCAGGGTGGAGGGTCAGGAACCGGCTGGGGACACCCCTAGGGAGGCCGCCGCGCGCTGCCAGAGCCCCCCGGGTGTGAAAGGGGGCATTATGTGCCCCACAGCGTGAGGGGTCCTGCAGAGAGGCGTCTTTGTAGGGACGACGCAGGCAGATGTGTGCAGAAGCCGTGCTCCCAGCAGCGCCAAGCCCCCAGCCCCGGGTAGGGGACAAACCTGGACGTGGGGCAGGTGGAGGGGGCGCTCGGGCCTCTGCAGGGACCCGTGGCCACCTTCCCCCTGTCCCCCCGGTGGTGTTGGGATCCCATGGGCCTGCTGCCTCCCCCGCGCTGCCCCGGGGTGCCCAGTGGAGGGGGTGGAGGTGTGAAACACTGCCCCTTTGAAACGCCATCTCTACAGAGGTGGCACTCGGCCGAGGGAGGGCTCTCTGGGTGCCCAGCAGATGGCAGGCTTCCCCTAGACCAGCCAGGGACTGTCCCCTGCGCCGTGCTGCCACCCGCCCCTCCCCCACCCATCCAGACAGGGGCTGGAGGATGCTCAGAGAGGGGAGTCGTCCTACTTCCGGGCTCCCCCCTGCAGTCCCCTTTCATTCCCCACACCTCCCCCCAAGCTGATTTTTAAAAACCCTTCTCAACTTGGATATCAACTGGAAAGCGTCTAAAAACAGGGGCGCTTAGCAGCCTGAGGCCAGGCGGGTGCTGTTGGGGAGGGGTCTCAGCACCCCGCTTTGGCAGGCATCCCTTCCTGGGTCCTTTTTCTGTCATCAACTGGCCACCACTGTCCCCTCTCACTTCCGTCTCTTCGCTGGGTCTCTGCTGGGTGGAAAGCTGCCAGTGTGGCCTGTCCCCACCCTGCCTCAAGCCTGATTGCAGCCTCCCAGAAACCAGGATGGGGGACAGGCCTGGGCCCTGGTCCCATTGCAGAACCTGGTGGGGAGGGGAGAGGGGGGAGGTCAGCTGGACACAGCTGGTCCATGACCCCCTCACTCCCCTCCACGTGGACACACAGCCCCCCAAGACGGCTCAGCTGAGTCTCGAGCATAGCTTTGGCTGGAATTCGCCTTGCTAGGTCCCTCCTTTAATATTAGTATTCATGCTTATTATTACATAAGTAATACGTGGTGGTGTAGACTTGTCAGAAATAAAGAGAAGACAAAAGCAATTCCAACCCCCCTGGATAAATCACTGTAGCTGGAGAAACAGCCCTTGGCGTACATCTTTCCAGAACTTTTAGCACCAACTTTGGAGGTTGCCCCGGCCCCAGCGATTGGTCTTGAACTTCAAACGTAGGGAAATCATGATGGTGCGACCCAGAGCCGCAGGCGGCGGGCACATGCCGGGCACAAGGCCATGGCCGCCACTCCCCTCTCCCCAGGTGCGGCCCAGGGGGTCTGTCCCTCGCTGGCTACAGCCCACCCTCCCTCGGGAAACGCATGCTGCTCCCCGTGGGGTTGGTTCCATCTTAATCTAAAGCGGCCGAGCCGCTGAGAATGAAATCCGTTCGCCAGGCGCTTCTGGAAAGCGTCCTTCCGAGGCGGGCCACCTGGGGGAAGCTTCTGGAGCCTGTCTAGATGGGACCAGCAATAACGCTTCCCAGAGATTGAGCAACCTAGAAAAATTGGCTCTCACCCCTCGTCTCCAGGGAATTGGGAAACGCCAGGCAGCCTTTTCTGGAGGGTTGATGCAAACCCTTGTCATGCTCCCAGCACACGCTGCTGCTGACCTCAGAGTCCCGACCCTGCCCGCTTGTAGGGGTCCCAGGGAGGGCCCCGGCTCAGAGCCCCCTGCCAGTGGGGAGTGGCGGGGTTGGCGGGTGGGCAGGGGAAGGGCCTGGCGGGATTCCGCCTGTGTCTCTCTGTGGCTTTCCCTGCAGAGCGTGCCTGGGCCCCCTCTCGCCGCGTGCACGCTGGGTCGTTGGTGTATTTTAGTTAAGTCCCAGTTCCTTCGTGTCTCCGCCTACAGCTGTTGAGGCAAAGATAGGCCGCGGCTCCGCTGGGCAGGCTGGTTGGCAGGGATCGGGCAGAGCCCAAGCGACCCCTGGTCCAGTGCCTGGCTTAGTTTCCTGGGGCTCCCACATACGGGGTGCTTCACACAGCGCACGTTTATCGTCTCACAGCTCTGGAGGCCGAAGATCTAAGTGGGGGTGTCGGCTGGGCTCTGCTTCCTTGGCGTCCGTGGGGGAGAATCTGCTCCATGCCTCGCCATGGTATTAGGGGGGCATGGGGGACTGCGGTCATCCTTGGCGCTCCCACGGCCTTTTCCCCTCTCTCTTACTGCGTCCAGTCCTCCCTTCCTATAGGGGCACCAATCATATGGGGTAAGAGCCCCCTACTCCACTGTGGCCTCATTTCGGCTTGCCTCTTTCCACCCCGAGCCCACCTCCGGAGGCCAGAGCTACTCCCTCTCTTGCCTTGGAAAAAATCAGCCTGGGTGGGGGTAGGTGGGGATGAGGCTGGTTCCGAGGCCCCTGGGCATGTCCTGGAGAGGGTCCCTACCCTCTTCAAGGAACCCCACGTTCTGTTTGGCCGTCTCGGGTGTCTTCAGAGCCCGGGGTCACTGGGACGGTTAAGTCATGGCTGTGACTTTTGAGTTTGGTATGTGCTGAGCCAGATGTCACCCCCATCTCCCCGCTGTGTCAGAGAGGCGTGGCTGGGTAGCTGGCTGCTGGCCTGGCATGGGGACGCCCCCCCACCCCAGCCTGGCCCTGTGGCCTGAGGCCACAGATGACAGCGTCGCTGGCCGGGTCACCGCTGCTGTGACGAGGCCACCCTGTCGGCAGAAGGTATGAAGACTTGCCTGCACGTGACCAAAGCAGCCATGCCCACGTAGGGAGAAGCATTAGAAAACAATTCAGAACTCTTCCCAGGCCCTAAGCCAAGCTGGGTTGCTGGGGAGAGGACAGGCAACCCGCACTTACTACGACTACACCGCACACCCTGGTGCGGTGTTTATTTTGGGGTCACGTTGTTAGATATGGCAGGGTCCGGGGGGCTCCAAAGTCCAACACTCTCTACTGAACCTACAGATAACAGGCAAAAGGGCCTTTAACTTGCTCAACCAGAATAAAGAGTCAGAGGCCCTCGGCAAGAGCTGGGTGGGAGGGCTTTGCTCCAGGTGCCTAAGGGGCAGTGCTCTCCTTATCGACCGCAGGCTCTCCGGTCAGGGGAAGCCAGTGCTGCTTAGAGGATCTTGAGGGGTACTCCTATTTGGAGTGTCTTTCAGGTCATCTGGGATCCTATCCATCTGCAAATGGGATCCGCAGGCCACCTCTCTTTGGCTGTTCACACTGTCGGCTTTTCCCAAGTTTGCATCTGTAGAACGGACAATGGAAAATCTCCCCTGCTCACCCCCAATTCTGCCTTTCCTTCTTTTTTTCAAATTATGAAGCTTCCTTTGGGGGAAATTCTTTTTCTTTGGGCCACCTCAAGGCTCTTCGAGTCCTCTGTGTTCTCCCCAAAGTTAAAAAACAGAACAACGCACTGTTACATCCATGAACTAGACTACCCGGGAAAGTCTCAGAGGCTGTGGCAAATGCTCCTGAGCAGGAAATATTTCTCCTTGGTGAACTGTGGAGAGCCGAGTTAAGTCCAAACCCCACCTGTTGGGCCCTGGCAGGTGTGTTCCCGAAAGGCACGATGGGAATAAATTGGAGGGCCCCCCCTTGGATCGCCAGAGGCCCCCGCCTCCTGCTCCTTCACCCAGTGGGGTGCTGGGCAGGCCTGCCTATAGGTGTCGGCAAAACATTCAAAAACCAGACAGTTGGTTTTTTATGTCGATCAATGAGATTATTTCTGGGAGTACAGGCTACCTTTCGTCTCTCCTTCCTAATCCCAGCAGCTGAGGCTGGGGACCCCGAAACAGCTGTCCTCTGCGTAGCTGAAGGCTGGCCTGAGCCTGGAATATTTGGGGGAACCTGACTTAAAACACACACGCATTTCAGAGACAAGGGTTTAAAAGTATTTTGCTGATGTCAGAAGAAATTATTCGATTTCCTCTTAGTCTCACTACCTGTTTCATTCCCCCCACACCCCTTTCCTTTTTTAAACCACATTCACAACTACTGGGCAACCTTGTTTTCCCAGTGAGGTACTCCCATCAGCCCTCATACAGACATAAGATCCAGGAAATTCAGAGGGAATCTGAGCCTGAGAACCTCCATCTCCCCAGGCAGGTGTGTCTTGTTTTGGAAAATGCCACGAAAGAAAATTCCTCACCTGTGCATAAGCCAACCTGGGTTTATGGGGACTTCTCCCTCCTGAACCCAACTCTCCCTTCCCTGCCTTAACTGCCTGGGCAGCTCCAGGATTCTGCCAGCAGAGTAAGGGTCACACTCATGAAACTGGAAGCAAAAGATGCCCAACCAGGAAGGGGGTAGCTTTCACTGGGGGCCCCTAAAACCCCTACCCTCACCCCCAGCCTTTACTCTCCTGAGAAATAATGGTTCCTGGTTTCCAGGCAAATCCCTGCACCTGTTTATTGTTTTAAAAATAACCAGCCTTGCAGAAATGCTTGTCCCCCCCCCCCCCCCCCCACCCTTGGTGTGTTTGGGCAATTTCTCGATTATTTGGGATTGGGCCCTGAGCTGGGAAAGGCTTTTCTATAGTGGCCCAAGGACACATCTTGCTCTGGTCCTTCTGTTGCCCTCACTGGGGGGGTCCCATCTCGGGTTTGGGGTCCCCCATGGAGACAAATCATATCCCAGATGAGTTTGCAGCAAGGAAGCCTGGGAAACAAAGTTGCATGAATGCAACAGAGTGTGGGGTGCAGAGTGACCGCCAGCCTCCAGGCCATCTCCCCCCAAGAGAGTGACAAATGCCTGCAATGCTGACCACCCCTTCCCCTCTGTCCCCACCCCCCACCCCCGCCCCAGCCAGGCCACTGAGACCTGCCCGACTGACCTGCCCCAGGAAGAGCTTCAGACGCAGGTCTGCTTCAAGTGTTTCATCCAACCCAAGCTTCCCTGTTGATTTACTAGGATGTGTCATCTTCCCCTGAGTCAAGGGCGCTGATCCGGGGCCCAGCCAGACCTCCAGGCTGGGTCAGCTTTGCCGAGCCTTTCTTAACAAAAAGGAAACACCAACCAGGACATTATTGGGTTTCCACGATTCCACCCATCACCCACAGTGATGTCTCCACCCTTGATAAGAAGCCAAGAGCTCGGGTGTGTGGGCAGCCAGAGAGCCGTGTCAGGGCCGACACACCCCTTGCCTTCACCCTTGAACCACAGGAGGTGCCACCCAGCGTCCCTGCTTTCCAAGGTGCAAAGCACCCTTGGCACAAAAGGGTGTTTGTCTTCTCTCGCTTGTCTTTTCTGCTGGAAGGTCTTGTGTTAGGGATAACTTCACACCGCGCTCTGCTCCCAGGGGCTCTCTGAGAACTTCCTGGGGACGTGCCTGCTCTCCTGATGACACATGGGAGAGGAATTTGCTCCCAATAACTGCACATCTGTGCCAGACCAAGGCGCCTGCTTGGTTGGACTTGCGTCCTCCATCAGAAACCGTGCTGGACTTCTGAGGTCAGCGTAAACTTGGACTGGAGGCCCCGTGCCAGTGCATCGTGTAAATACAGAGACGGTGACCAGTCAATACAGCGAGCCGGGCTCGGCTTCTCGTGGGTGGACATGGACTAAATACACAGCTCTGGGACTGCCTGCCTCCCCCACATCGGGCCGTGCAGTAATTGGCATTACAATGATTTATGCACGTGCTTATCAAATGCTTTTCTTTTCTGATTATCTCTCGGTTTGATGGATGACAGATGCCAGCGCAGTCAAAACATACACAGATTCCAGTCGGAATACTTCAGAGAAGAAGTCGGCTGCTCCAGAGAGCAGAGGGTGCCACCCCTTCTGCCACCTAGCAAAGAGTTTCCTTGGGAAAAGAACTGAACTTCCCTAACCTCTTTGCTTTCTGTCTGAATTGAGCTGCGCTGAGCAGGGTGGGCAGGAGGAGGGGCTCCTAGTTTGGTGCCCCTGACCTTGGCAGCCATGATTGGCAGCTTGTCCTCAGGCTTGAGGTTGTGTCCGTGGGGTCGGAGTGGGCAGAACAAATGCCCGAGGACAGCTCCGTGTCCCCGGAGGACCCAGGCAGAGGAGGAGAGCATGTGCAATTAGAGAGGTCTTTGCTTGCAAAGTTAATTAGCTACTAAATAGCATTTAGCACAGTTCACCACAGGAAATGCACATTTGAAAAGCAAGTGGAGGTCCACAAATGATGGTGGCTGCAGGGACAGGGACAGTGGCACCTCCTCCTGGTTTTGACTCAGGCACCACACACGAGACGGGCCCACCCATGTCCCCTTCGAGACCCAGGGCTCCGGTCACCCCCATGCCAGGACTGAGTGGGGAGCTCCCCTGAGCCCCGTTCTGCCCTCCGAGAGGCTGGCCTGCCTCGCCGCCCTGCTGGGTCTCCCTGCCACGAGGATTAGGTGAGCCTGTCTCCCCATGCTAGGGGGTGAGTCAGCGGCTGCAGCGTGGCGCCCCCTGCAGCCACCAGGGATGGGACGCCCAGTGTGGTGGGGAGGGGGGCTTGACGAATAAAGCAAGGGGGAGGGCTCTGCCCTGTGAGGGAGGTGGGCGTTCGGATCTAAGAATCAACTCAGGTGTGGTTTTTTAACCTACCTGCCTTGCTTCCTTGTTGATGCCAGGAGCTGATCATTCTCGAGGTGGGGGTGATTTTTTCGTTGTTGTTTTATGGAAGATGGTTTTTGGCTTTGCTTTTTTCTTTTTTTGGTTTGCTTTTATGGACTTTAGTGCTTTGGAGGGTTGTTTTCTTTTTTTGTTTGTTTTTGCTTTTGCTTTAGTTTTTCCTTCTTTTGTTTTGCCAGTTGAAACGCCTTTTATTTGGAAATATCTCACTCTCTCAAAGGCATTCCCACCTAAACGAGGTGAGCACAGGAAAACAATATTGCATATACTTCGTGGCGGGAGAACTGACAGACTGCTAGGAGAGCGTAGTTTGTGGAGGAAAGGAGAATTCCAAGCCGCTCCCCTTCAGTCAATAATTGTTTAAGTATATTGCTGGGCTTTCTTGCAGCGTCTTTGTTTTTCTTTTTGAATTATAAAATAACACATGCTCATTAAATAAATTGTGGAAAATAGGGAAAACACAAAAGGAGAGAGTGAAATCCTTTCCATACCAGCCAGCACAACCATTTGTAGCGTTTCGGTGTGTTTCTTGTGTATAGTTTTATTTTCCTGTTTCCGTTACCTATGTTATTTTCTAGAGTTGTAGACATGCTGTGTATAAAATACGGTCTCTTGGTGTTTAAAAAATAAATTTTGACTTTGTTATATATTTGCTACATGAAATACGTAACATGGACCAAGCATGACGCATCATGATATAATGACCCACCCCCGACCATGTGAACCAGAGTGGAACAAACTACTAAATTTTCTCCCCGGGAAGGCTCCTTCCCCGCAGGCTCATCGCCATGCCCACTTTCTGGAAGATTCCGCTTTCCAACACACTGTGTACCGTCATTCCTCAGCAGTGCGTCATTTAATTATATCTGATTCTGAGCACTATGGAATATGTCTTTATACTCTGAGGTCTTCCGTGCCTCAGTTTTGTGCGCCTGAGATTCTATATTTCATTTTCTTTCACCGCTGTAGAAGGCACATTTGCCATGAGTATTTGAACGCTGCTATTTGTCCATGCCCTATCCCTGGCTGTTTGGTTTGTCTTTTCCCCTCGGTGAACCGGCCACCGTGACAGTTCTTGTCATGTCTCTCATCCCCCCGGGACGGGCACATGGTGTGTGATCAACTTCGCAAGATGTGCCAATGGCTGGCCCGGGGGTGGGGCTGGGGGGGCTGGCCCTTTTCCCCTCCCACCGGGATTGTGTGCATTCTAGCCTGCTTTGTTCAATTCGTGTTATGTGGTGAGCTTTTCCCATGCTAATTTTTCGCCTTCATGACCATCATCTTTAATATCTGAATCACATTCTCCTGGGTCAATGTACAGCGTTTAACGTGGGCATACCCCTTCCTGTGGACATTTCACTGTTTCCAGTTTTCTGTTAGTCCCACGATAGATGCATCTGGGCTGGGAGCTTATCCCAATACGGTCATTTCTCCTCCAGTGACATCCCCCCAAAAAAAGAATCTAAGAGGGGAGCATTTTCAGTTCTTGAGAAACGCTGCCAAATTGGTTGAGGACATTTTTACAGGTGTGCACAGCAGTTCTAAGGCGTGTGTATATTCACATGTACTGCCCAGAGAGCTGATATGTATCTGTGTGCACACACAGTGGTCTGATGTGAACATGTGTGCACACAGGTGCAGACACATCGAGGCCTAATGTGCGCATGTGCAAAATACCCATCAGTATTTACGTGTTTGCACACACAACCATGCACAGAGACTCAGTGTGATATTATTTACTTTACAAAAACATGGACATTGGAAGCATCCCAAGTTTCTGTCTATAGGGAACAGTTTAAATAATTCCAGGGAACCTGAAGTGGCCCTTAAAAAGAGTTGCAAAGTTGGGTGGGCCAGGGTGGCTCGGTAGGCAGAGCTCTCACCTGCTATGCCAGAGACCTGGGTTCAATTCCCGGTGCCTGCCCATGCAAAAAAAAAAGAGTTGCAGCAGATCCCAAAACACTGAATATATTAACTGGGCCTGAATATAGTAACTGTGAAACATCCAGCTGTAAATCAGTGTTGACAGAGTGATCCTGTTTTTGCTTTTAACAAGTGTGCACGTGTGCAGGTACTCACAGAACAACACTGGATAGCTGTGTCCCACTGTTACCTGCAGGATATGGGGTGAATGTGGGCAGAGGGCAGCAAAGAAGTGGCAGACTGCAGTTTCCCCTTACATGCTTTCTGATGGTCTAAATTTTTAGCAATAGGCAAGCGTTCCTTTTACAATGAAAAGCAACTAGTGACAATGGTGAAAGTTTTGACTACCTCGCCTTTGGCAGTAGGAACCACCTTTTCATTGCAAACCTCCCAAAGTGGCTTTCACAATCTAGAAAATAAATTGTTGCTGATATGCTGGGCTTAAAATCAGGTTAATTCACCTTTCTTTGTAGCCGATGTGTTTTAATATAAATCCCTGTGTTATTTGTTTTGTGGAGCATGTGTCAGTGGCTCGGTCACCTCTGGGGCCTTTGGGCTTTGTACATAAGAGCTCATGAAAGAGAAAAAGGTGACGACCCCCCAGCCAGGGTCCCGCCTGCCTCCCTGAGAGCACCATCATCTTGGGATTGTCTTCACAGTGACATTGCAAGAGAGACTTGTCATATCTGTGTGTACCCTTGTCATCTCCGTGTGTACCCTTGTCATTTCCGTGTGTGCCCATGTCATCTCTGTGTGTACCCTTGTCATCTCCATATGCACCCTTGTCATCTCCGTGTGTATGCTTATCATCTCCATATGCACCCTTGTCATCTCCGTGTGTACCCTTGTCATCTCCATGTGTGTGTACCCTTGTCATCTCCATGTGTACCCTTGTCATCTCCGTGTATGCCCTTGTCATCTCC
>PVIY010049952.1:0-16461 GCA_004026745.1 Myrmecophaga tridactyla
TAGGGGAGCTGAAGCCCTGCCGGGCTTGGCCATGCTCATGGCACCTTCAGTGCTTTGTGACCTTCGGGATGCCATGCTCTGGAAGGGTCTGGCTGTCTCCCCAACCATCGCTTTAAGGATTAGGGAGTTAGACCCCTGTTTCTCTTGACAGCCACTGATGGAGCTGACCCTCACAGATCAGCAAAATCACCTTAGAACCCATTTCTATTTTCTGTCTACACCCCTTTTCATGGATGATACATTTCCCAAAAGTATCCTTTGCTGGGTCAAGTGAATGCTGCTTTTATTTGTCAACACTTATCTTTGTTGAAAGGACAACTCCATGTCCCAGCATCTGGGGGCTTGATCCCGTGTTTGTGTTTGCCTTTTGCTCAATGGTTATGACTTACAGCTTCTCAAGGTCCCTTCCTTTGAGTCCCAGATCCTAGGACAAGAAAGACCCCGGGACTAAAGGACAAGATGCTGAGCCACCACTGACCCCTGGAGCAGTTCTGAATCACTGTGACTTCCAAAGCTTCATTTTCCCTCTCCTTAGAAAGGATTTCCAACTGTCCCCAACTGCAGTTGAGGAATCAAGTGCTACACAATACAAGGAAAGGGGCAGAATAGTGACAGAGCACTGACTGACACAAGGATTTTTAACCCATTTTCAGGTGTAAATGTGTTGGGGGCTCAAAGTAATGAAACTCTCCCTTGGAACAAAAGCAAGTTTCATTTTACAGATAATTTCATGGGGTCCAAGGACTGTTTGAAGTCCAACCATGGCTCCCAGACTAGGAACCCTTACCCTCGGGTTTTAGAATTTATAAGTTACTCTCACATACATTGTCTCTTTGGCCCCCATACATGACCCTGCAGAGCCAATATTATTATTAACTTGTTTTTTAGAGAGAACTCAGACCCAGAGTTGTGACTTGCCTAAAGTCATTTACTAAGTAAATTAGGGAGGCTTTATAGCTTTAAATCTCCATTCTTTCCCCTGTGCTGTACTGGCCTCTGTCACCTGGGGGACCATCTCTGCACTGATTAGGAAGACCCAGCAAGCCCAATCTTACTTCTGTATTCAGAAATTTTAAGGCACACTATGCTGTGTGATTTCCAAGTGCGAGTGACTCTGGACTGAGCTGATGCAGATGACATCCAGGGCTGAACGCTGGTGTGCTGCCTTACCCAAGGTGAATGGTCCGGATGTGCTTCTGGATGCCTGCGGCCGTGCTCAGCACCTTCCCGCAGTTTTTCCAGAGGCATTTGAACATCACCTTCATAGAGTTCTACAAGGGAGCGAGAAAGTTACATTAAAATAACCCATTTTATTTCTGCCCTCCAAACACATTTTTTTCCTTCATTAGAAAAGCAACCATTTCTTATCTTCTTTACCATTAACTCAGCACATGTCCCAGGGAGCCCCTGAGCTGATGGGTACTGAGTAGGCTGGTGAAGGCAGACATTTCCCGCATCCTGCGTGAGAACTGAGCGCTGCTGGACATTTCAGCCCCTGCTCACTAAGGTGCCCAGTGTAATTCAGCCTGTGATAACAGTGGCTAATATGCACTGAACACTCACTGAGTCACATACTGTGTTTTTCTTATTCAATCCTAAAAAGACAAATACGCCTTCCAGATGCACCCAGGGCTTCAGTAAAACATGCCCAGTCAAGGAACCGGTTAGTGGCAAAGCTGGGATACCTATCCAGGGAGCATGCCTGTGGGAACCAGTCACTTCCACCAGCACACAATTCCACCTTTGTCAACATGGTCTCGGGATTTCCCAAAAAACAGTCTAGCACAGTGACAGAGAACACCAATTTGGGATTTACTTCCTTAGTGCCTTGGTTTCCTTATCTATAAACTAGTAACAATTAACGGTACCTGTCTCATAGGGTTATGATGAGGATTCAATGAGGTCATGGAAAGGAGCCATTAACAAAACATTCAGGGTGGTTCGGATGGCATTATTATGATTATGCTTCCTGGAGTGAATTTGATGGGGGATGAGTTTTCTTCGGGTTGGGATATGTCTTTGCTGGGTCTCTCCTTGGCCCAGGTGACAGCCCCTGCCATGTGGTCACCAAACCCCATTTCCTTTTCCTCCTGGGCACCACAGCTGAAACTTACTTCTCAGACTTCTTTGCAGTCAAGTAGAGCCATGTGACTGAATTAGGGCAAATGGGATGTGGGCAGAAGTGCTACACATTCCTTTTAAGCCTCATCCCTAAACTGCTCCCTAATGCCACTTCCACCCCACTCTTCTGACAAGATGCAGAGGATCCCAAGGCCTTAGGGGACGGCAGAGATGCTAGATCAGTTCTTCATTTTTGTTTGTCACTGATCCTTTCAGCAGTCTGGTGAAACCTATGGATCCCTTCTCAGAATAAATCTTTTTAAGTGTACAAAATAAAATACATAGGATTACAAAGAGCAAGTGTATTAGGGTGCATGGGTGGTTCAGTGGTAGAATGCTCACCTTTCATGCGGGAGACCCGGGTTTGATCCATGCACCCCCTCAAAAAAAAAAAAACCCAAAAAACAAAGAGCAAGTGTATTGAGATACAGTTATCAAAATATTGAAGCTTTTCTGTGACATATGTATTTTTAAATTAAATATTGAATAACAAGATCTCAAAATGAGTCCAATAAGTACTGCAGTTTCAGAGTAGTGTTAAGCATTTCATGCTAGCTGCTACAATTGTAATGCGATATGGAAATATCTATGGTTTATATTGGTAGGAAAGTGCTAATGTTATTGTGGTTTGATGCCCTCAATCACAATCGCATCAAATGCTAAATTATAGTGAAGAGGTTAGTGACTACTAGATACACTTTTCCCCCCAGCCAAGTTCACAGACACCCTGAACGAACGCTGCCCACCCTCTTTGGCATCTGTGGACCCCAGGTTAAGGACCCCTGTCCTAGGCAGAAGAGACCTGGGTCCTGGAGGACTGTGAGGAAGAGGAACATCCCTTGCCCCTGCACCTCCCGTTTCTCAGTCTCCTCTGGCCTGTCTTGGACTATGATTTGGGAATAAATAAACCTTCATTGTGTTAAGCTGCTGAGATTTGGAAATGGGTGTTACAACAGTAAGCCTACCCTGCCAACAAACACAGTAGCAGTGACACCATCTCCAAATGATGGAATTTATTTAACTCTGTTTCCCTTTCTCATTGGATAGGATCTCTATCATCAACTAGCTGTGATTTCCACTGTCATAAATCTGGTTCCATGAACAATACTTTATATATTTAGAAGACGACTTCTCTAGCGACTGCTGATGGGCTTAGCATCCTGATGACTGATACAGATGGCCACCCCACTGACGACCTCTAGGCTTCTGAACTGAAGAGGCATTCGGAAGCTCCCAGATCTGAGCAGTGTCCTGCCATGTTGGGTCACTTCCAGCATGGCAAGTGGAAGACAAAGCATAGCTGTCTGTTGCCAAAGTCCACTAATGCAGACTAGTGACAATGGAGGGACCTGCCATGGGCATGGGCTTTGTGAATCCAGTGTCCAGCTGTGCCCAACAGGCTTTATCCCGGGCAGCTGGCATTTGCAGCACAGCAACCTAGCTGTTCCTTCTCTCCCTCCTGGGCTTCTCTACCAGCTCAGGGATGCTCCCTGCTGCCCTGCAATGTGCAATATGAAGCTATAGCTACCAGAACCCCAAGCTGCAGCTGTCAGAGGTACATGAAGCAAGCTGAAAAGCTAAGAAATAATTAGGAGACTTTAAAGTACATAGTCTTGATGAATTCACAATTTTCAGTCTCTACGATGTCCTTCAACCACTGGTCTAAATACATGTAAAGTAAGATGAGCCAAAAGAGCAAAGTGTTACTTTTGCTGCCCCCACTTCCTATTCCCCATCCTCAAGTCCACAAGAAGGAATTTCGCTTCCTGTATTTTTATTCATACCATTATTTTATTCAAAACCTATAACATGACCTATCAATATTAATGAACAATTCCTCACACGATGAGTGCTTTCTGCCCATTTTTCAAATGATAAAGCTATATTACAGAAAATATCTTGCACTTCAAAGAATTAATGACTCAAATGGAAATTACAAATATCTGTTAGAAAATGGAGTACGACAGATCAAAACTTTTTTTTTTGGTTCATTAAATTAAATTTTTTTAAGCACCTATGACTTAGCAAGGAATATTCCTGGTACAGGGGGACATAGATTAAAAAATGAAAAGGAACTTAAATTCTAGTGAGGGAGACACAAATAATAATAAATGTTGATACTTCTAATATGGTAAAGACATCTGGGGATGTAGTAGGGCTATTTTAGGTCAGATGAGGTTTCTACAAGGCGATTCTGATTTGGGACCTCAAGTTTAGAGAAGGAGCCAGACACGCTAAGAACTAGAGTTTCCCAAGCAGAGGGATGAGTAGAACTGAAGATGGGAAAGAACTTGGCATGCTGGAGGACAGTAAAGAAGGGTGATATATTTAGAGTGAAGTGAGAAAATGAGCGGTTAATTTAAGATGAGTGTAGAAGAAGGCAGGGCCAGAAGATTAGGCAGGACCTTGGAGATGAACCTAAGGAATCTGGATTCTGTCCTAAAATAAAAGTGAAGCCACTGAAAAGTTTTTAGCAGAAGAATGACGTATGATTTGAATAAGAAAAATATTTCTGTGTTTGGGGGAGGGAGCAAATAGGGTCACCAGTGGGGATGCACTGCAGGTGAGAGAAGATGGTGGCTTGGAAGCAAGTTTGGACAACGATGATAAAGAAAAGTAGATACAGCCAAGAAACATTTTGGAGACAGATTCTCTAGTACTTGCTGTTGGACTGAATATGAGGAATGATAAAAGGGATGCTATGAAGGATGACGTCTGTATTTTAGGTTTGAACAACTTGGTGAATGACTGTTCTGCTATGCATATATGTTAATTTTGAGATGCCAATTTTGAGCTATCAAGAGGAGGCGACAAGTAGGACGATGGCTAAATGAGCCTCTACTCAGGGACAGTTAGTGCCTGAGATATAAATTTGGAGTTAGGAGCTAAAAAAATGCAGCTAAGACAATCTTCCCTCAGGCTACTTCTGTCTCCCATATTTTATGTTTGGGAAGGAAGAACCCGAAAAAGGTAAGAGCAGGGGTAAAACTAGGACAGTGTGTGTTACAAGCATAAAGAGAAGAAAGTGCTGCAAGAAGGAAGGTTTAGCCAACTGTATTGAAAGCTGCCTAGAGATCAAGGAGGATAGGGACTGAGAAGCATCCCTTAGATTCAGCACTTGGAGGCTGCTGGTAACCTTGAGAAAAGCAGGTTTCATAGGGTGGTGGGAACAGAAGTCAGACTGGCATGGGTTGGAGACTAACCGGGACTTTTTTTTTTTTTGGCTTCTAAATATTAATTTTATTACTTTGAAACAACATAATTTAGCACCAAATGCTTAACAGGCACCTACTGTAATTGTTGTAATTGTGAAATTAGCATTATTTGTATATGATCACCTATACAAAACTCTTCAATTTTTCTCTTGAAAACTGGCAGTACAAAATCCCAAAGGATAAAGAAGAGACTGCTAACTAAAGGTCATTTTTTACCAATTTAGCACCATAATTCCAGTCTTAGAATCTCCCAAGTTTCTGGAAGAAGGATGGGAAGAGGTGTTGGAAAAGTAAGGGTAGTTCTTAAGTTGTGGCCTCAGTTTTGCTCTAAGGCAACTCAGGGTTTAGCAAAGAAGAAAATTGCTGAGGCTAGAGATTAAAACAAAAGCTTTTGGTTCAGATGGTAAAGAAGGCCCTTAAGGACAGTTGTATCACTATATCCAAAAGGCAGCTGGATTTGGCCTCAGGAACTAGGGGGTTTCTTCTTGGCATCCAAGTCCTTTTTGATATCTTCAAGTTTTTTGGCCAGGTTTGGTATATCATAGTTCTGAGCCAGATACATTCCAACCAAGTTGCCAAAGGTAAATCCAAGCAGGAACTGGTGGCGAGGTTGAGGAGGGCACAAACAGCGGCTGCAGCTCAGGGCAGAGACTAACTGGGATTTAGGAAGTGGAGTGAGTGCAGTCAACTTTTCCAAGAAATTTTGCTGCTAATGAGCGGACAAGGGAGGAATCAAGGGAGTGATATTAAAGTGGCTTTTGCTGATGGGAATGACTGAGAAAGAAGGAGAAACTGATGATGCAGTGGAGATGTGGGGGCCAACACCAGGATGAGGTCCAAGAAGGCAAGAGGAGACAAGCTCTAGCTTCTGCCTATGGCTCAGATGGAACGGTTGGCCTTGGATAACAGCAGGACAGCTCTTCGTCGGAAAGGGAAGGCAGGCAGATGGGATGGATGTAGATGCAGTCAGTTCGCCAATTTGGTGGCGGGGGGGAGGCATTCCTGTCTCAATGCGTCTAATTTTTCCGGAAGTTAGGAAGTGAGGTCAAAGTTGAGGGGGATATGGGGAGGCTCTGTGGGAGGTTTGAGGAGCCCTGCAAGAAGAAAGTAGCTGCCTTAGATAGTGGCAAAGGAACAGGCATGGCATGTGTTATTATTTCCATTTTTGTGGGGGGAACAAGATTCAAAATAGTTACAAGATTGAGCTGGGGTCATTTGATGATTCTCACATACTAGTCATTTGGAAGAAGGCGCTCAAAATTAATGTAATGGTATTACTAACAATAAAGCCAAATTCTTTCTGAGTCATAGGGGTTCTTTTTTAAGGCTTCAAACTGCTGATTGCTTTAGGAAATGACAATCACAGTGGTGCTTTTTTTTTCATGGGCAGGCACCCGGAATCAAACTCGGGTCTCCAGCATGGCAGGTGAGAACTCTGCCTGCTGAGCCACTGTGGCTCACCCCACAGTGGTGCTTTTGTGCCATAAAAAGTATCAATGATAAGACTGCTGTTCCTAGTCTGTGCAATAATATATGAATTTTTTTTTTTTTTGCAATTTCAGTTTTTTCTGAAAAACACAAAAACATGGCTTTTCTCAGGTCTAAATGTTTTGGAAACAATTCCCAGCCTGTATAATGGCCTGCTCCCCATCCCCTCTAAGGCCCACCGCCCCACTTTCATTCCAGCTTCTCCCCAAGTCCCTGGCCTGATTCCACCCCAAGACAGTACTGGTAGAGTGAGGGGAATATTATTTATTTTTACCCTCTCTCATCCCAGATGGGGATAACATTCCAGATGGGGTAACAACCACAACAAAACAACATAAGAAAGATTTTTCAACTGACTAAGAGGCAAAAGTGAGCTGAAGTGAAAATAAAGGCAGAATAAACAAACTTAAGCTGGTTATACATTAAGCACCTACCTATGCCCTTAAGCGTTCACTCTCTTTCTCCATGGGGTCCCTGAATGAGGCTCTGAGTTTCCTAGAAGTCAACTCAAAGAAAGTCACAAGGCCTGGCAATACATGTTAGACAGTCATTCACAAGAAACCTGGTGATGCCGTACTGAGAGGGGAGAGAGATTTCTTTCCTGGATCTTGCCAAAAGACACCATGTGATGTCATGCAAAGCCTCCCCAACATTATCCTTTCCACAGGTACAATATAGGCATACCTTAGAGATACTGTGGATTCTATTCCTGACCACTGCAATAAAGTGAAAATCACAATAAAGCGAGTCACAGAATTTTTGGTTACCCAGTGCATATTAAGTTATGCTTACACCGTGCTGTTGTCTATTAAGTGTACAATAGCATTATGTCTAAAAACAATGTATATAGCTTAATTAAAAAATATTTTATTGCTAAAAAACTTTAACCATTATCTGAGCCTTAATTGTCGTAATCTTTTTGCTGGTGGAGAGTCTTGCCTCCATGTGGATGGTTGTTAACCGTTGAGGGTGGTGCTTGCTGAAGGGTTGGGTAGCTGCAGCAATTTCTTAAAATAAAATAGCAATGAAGTTTGCCACATCGATTCAGTCTTCCTTTCAAGAAAACTGTCGCTGTAGAATGCGATGCTGGTTGATAGCATTTTACACAGAGCAGAACATCTTTCAAAATTGGAGCCAATCTTCCCATACCTTGCCACAAGCATTTGTTTTTAAATTGATATATAATAAAGCTTGGTACTGAATATAAAAAAATAAATGTCACAGATATAAACTCCTTTCCTTAGTTATCAGTCATTATTTCAAGTAGATGATATAGAGATCTCAATCCCCTCTTACCTCCAAATATAATGAGGCTGACCAATATTCTCTTTAAGTCCCTTGGAATTCAGATCATCACCAATTGCAATTGTTTGAGTATCACTCCTCAATCATACCCACACCTTCTTTGGGAGTCCCTGCCGAGGGTTTCAAAGAAATCTGCTGTCTGAAGAAAGGTAGGCAATGGACATGAGGAAATACAATCAACTTTGCCTCTTCCTTCCTTTTTTTCTTTTGCTGAGCTTTCTAGAGGCATGCCGGGGATAAACTAGTTTTTTTTTTTTTTTGCCTGGAAAGTAAACTCTTTGAGAGCAGGAGCCATGACTCCTTGCTCAGCACTCTATCCCAGTGCCCCACATGGGACCTGACTTGGTAAGTATTTGTTGTGTTGAATCTTGGGTTGGTTGAGTTTTGGGGCCGTCAGAGATGTGCCACATTTGAGACATCTTAATTTGTCTAAGCATTTTGTGAAATTCATTTAGAAAATGATCTATATTCAAAGAACATTTGTCAAAAAATGATTTTTTTCTTTGGAATTTAAGCAGACTCTCCAGCATGATTAGCACTCGTTGATGGTGCCTGACTATAAGTTAGTTCCTCAGTTGGAGTTCCATGGTGTTACCCTCCAATGCTGAGAACAGACTCATAGATGGTTTTCCCTTTACTTTATGTAGTTTGTTTTTTTCCCGGCCTTACATACTCTGAACTGGTAGCTATTTTAGGAAGGTCTAAATTCACCAGGAGAGAAGGGAAAATGTGCTGCAGAAAAATTGTCTAATTTTTGATGGTCTTCCAATTAGCATACTCAACTGGAAGGTCTTTATGCAGTGTTGTCTTCCGATGGATAGTTAGAGAAAGTCCCTGTTGCTTTGTAAGGTGGTAACAAATGTGGACTAAGAAACATAATTACATATGGAAGAAAGAGTATAACTGTTTGGGGGGAGGGGACACTCTCCAAACTCTTTCACAGAGGGAAAACCTACAGCCCTTCCTTCTCCTCTACCCGTTCTTCCTTTTGACATTACCTTTGAAGAACACATGTTTACTATCCCATTTTATCTTGTCAGAGCTCTGCTCTCATAATCTGCTCATGTCCTTCTCCACCAAGCTTGGTGTCCCTAAAGGCTGACCTTTCTAACTGTATCAACAGGCTCCCTTGCCCACTGTTTCTGGTTGGGTTTGGCCAATGGGAGGCCTGGGCAGGAGGTTGGGAGGCAGGAGTTAGGCAGGAGGGTATTTTCCCCCAAATCTCTTTCTGCCTGGTGACAGGTGGGCAGTAGCTATATCTCTCCTCCAAAGGCTATTACTTCTGTTGTGTGGTCTCTCCCACAGTTGAATTTCCAGAGTTCTGGTAACCTCTGGGATCTGGAAACTGCTCTCTTTACTTGCTCCTTCAGGCTTTGGAAGATAATGGCCCCTGTTCTGAGCCTTGGGGGTCCTGATTTGCCCCAGCCCTGTCTGTACCTTTGTAAAGGGTTCCTTCATTAAACACTTCTCAGTTACCCCACTTGAGGGTACCACCTGCTTTCTGCTAGGACGCTGGCTTACATTTAGGAAAAAAGTAGGTCATAAAATAACATGAAAAATAACTTATTTGGGAGAAAATATTTAATGCAAATAAAATGTATCAACAATGCATGGTGGCAAATTTAGGGAAGGATATCTTATTTCTACATCTATTTCCATATTTGAAAATTATCGTATTTTTATTAAATAGTTATTTAATATTAATTACCTATTCTCCAGAAAAGGAGGTTGCCCTCTATTGTTTGCCTGAGTAATTTTGTAGAATAAAACCATCCTAACAGGATTACCTCAACTTTAATGAAATCGAGTGGCTTCTTCCTACACACGCAAAGGATGTTCTTGCTTCAAAGCATGCAGCCCCTGAAATGGTAAGTAATTTTCAAAGTCCCCTAATTACTTCCAATTGAAATAAGCCCTCTGTCTACAAACAGACTATTCCCTGTCACACTAAAGGAAAGCAAGCCATGGGAGGAGGAGAACAGGAAAAAATAGCTAAATAAACAACGCCCAGATTGTGGTATGGATCCAAGTTCACCAAGAGAAGCCAAACCAAGCAAAGCTGCTGGGAGAGTCACAGTGGCCAAGTCTGTGTGTGCCCATCTGTGTTTGGCTCCTCCTCGCAGCTCTAGCAGATGTTCACAAAGCTGGACTATTCTCAGGCGCAAGGAGCACCAGCTGAAAATTCATCACAATGGAAACCACTTCTGCTGAACACCAAAGCCAATGCTGCCAGTAACTTCAGTCCACCAGCATGGTCTTCTTGATATAAAACAGTGGCAGGGGGAGAGGAAGGATCTAGGAAGGGCCATCGTTGGTTGAGCACCACTGTGTGCCTGGCCCCTTGCTGGGGACGTCCACACATTTCATCCTTAACGCTCACAAGAACCCCAGAAGGTGCTGTAGTTCCGGGCAGTTGCAGGCAAGCTCATGGAATCTCATATATGTCCACATATGGGAGATTCGCAGCTGCTTCCAGGCAAGCTCTGTGGAATCACCTGACTTTAGTGCTATGTACTATAATGGCTGGAGAAGCTTCCTGGAGATTCCTGACCTTTGCAGCAGCTTCCAGGCTATCTCTGAGACCAGCTGCTTTGGGGCCATATGCTGAGACCTTTGACCAAGGCTTTCTTTCTTGGTAGTCTCTCTGCCAACCCCTCCAATGGCAAATCTCGATCCTATTTTTAAATGATTTTATACTTGGTATATAGGAAGTAGCTTCTATTTTCCTGAATGAGCCCTGATTGATACACAGGACTGACAAGATGATTGCTGAAGGTCACTTTCAGTTCCAACAGTGAAAATAGGGCATGGTTTAAAAAATTTTTTTTTAAATTTTTTATTGATATATATTATTTATTCACATACCATGTAATCATCCAAAGTGTACAATCAGTGGTTCACAATATCATCATAAAGCTGTGCATTTATCATCACAATTGACTTTCTTTTTTGTGAGAAATAACATATATACAAAAAAGCAATACATTTCAAAGCACAGTGCAACAATTACTTGTAGAACAGATTTCGGAGTTTGGTGTGAGTTACAATTCCACAATTTTAGGTTTTTACTTCTAGCTACTCTAAGATACTGGAGACTAAAAGAAATATCAGTATACTGATTCAGCACTCATACTCATTTGTTAAACCCAACCTTCTCTGCATAACTCCACCATCATCTTTGATCTTTCTCCCACTCTTTAGGGGTATTTGAGCTATGCCCACACTAACTTTTACATTTTGGAAGGAACTGTTGATAATACAGGATATGGGGATGGAACTAGTTGATGTTCTGGAGAGGCTGGCCCCTCTGCATTTCAGGATTTATCTGGTCCAGGGACCCATCTGGAGGTTGTAGGCTTCTGGAAAGTTACCAAGTGCATGGAAACTTTGTGGAATTTTATATGTAGGACACGGCTTTGAAGTATTATATTACACGCCTAAGGACACATCCAATCAAAGCTATTCCAGAAGGTACACAAGTATCACTTTACTGTCTATATTATTGCACAGCAGTCTTGGGTTAGTACCAAGTTACCTTTTCTGAGGCAACCGAGAAGTTCATCAGGTATGTTTTATATGGAGATCAGGTGATCAGGCTGTGTGTGTGTGTGTGTGTGTGTGTGTGTGTGTGTGTGTGTACTGGAGTTGGGGGGAGGGGATGGACACACATATTCAAGCCTGTGCAGAGAAGAATAGGATCCTTGAAAGGAGAGGGCACCCAATAATTGCACCCAGGTGAGTGTGCTGCTCTCAGCATGATTCCACAGCCTGTCCTCACGGGAGCCCACACGCCACGGCAGAAGGCTCAGAGCCTCTTTCAGGGTCAAGAAGTCCACCCAGACCCCTACTAGGTACCAAAGACTGGTAAGGGAACCACTGCATTCAAGTAAATCAGTAACAGCCTAGAAGCTGGTAGGGGTTCTGGTTCTTCCCTTACCAGGAGAAGCAGGCTTACCTACCTCATCCCACCTCTTTGGGGCTTTATTGGTAAGATGAGAGGACTGAATTAGATTAGCAGTTTCCTGCCAGTGATCTGTGGATCTGTAGAATATGTGAGGTTAATGCAAAGTGATGTGTGAATTCAAATGTATATCGCACATAGATGAAACGTGTCCCATTTACACATGCTGTTTATAGATGCCGTTGAGTAATAGTAATGAAAATGTTTTGTAAATGGGACGCTATAGAATATATTCTTTTGTGTGTGGCTTCTTTCCCTTGGCATAGTTTTTGAGATTCATTCATTGGTTTGTATTATCAGCAGTTTGTTCCTTATTATCGTGGAGTAGTATTCTACTGTATATATATGCCTGAATTTGCTTCTCCATTTACCTGTTGATGCCCATTTGGGTTGTTTACAGTTTGGGGCTCTTACGGACAACGGGACTAGGAACATTTGTGTTGGAGTCTTTTGGTGGACATGTGTTTTCTTATCTGTTGAGGCGTGGAATTTTTGGGTCATATGGTAAGTGTATATTTAACTTTATATGAAATTGTCAAAGCGTTTTCCAAAGTACTCATACCATTTACCTTCCCAGCAGCAATGTATGAGAGGTCCAGCTGGCAACACTTGGTATTTTATACACAAAAGAGTATATATTGCATGATTCCATTTACCTGAAGTTCTAAAACAGTCAAGATGAATTTAGAGTGGTAGAAATTAGGCCAGTGGCTGCCTGCTAGGGATGGGGGGTGCATCTGGCTGCAAAGGGGAAGGAGAAATGGTGTCTTTGAGTGGCGATTACAGTCAAAACTCATTGAATTGGACACTGAAAAAGGGTTCATTTTACTGTATGAAAATTATACCTAAATCAAGTTGATTAAAACGATCTCTATGACAATAACAGCAAAAACAATCCTGAATTAAAAGAAATCCCTAGTCATATTTTTTCTCAATCAGTGGATTCTAAAAGTGTGTCTCATCTTCGGGGCCATTTGTAAATTTCTAGCCAAGATCAAGTGTTCCTCTAACACCAACGCTCTGGGTCCCATATACTGCGTGCATGCTGCCCCTCAGTTGCCTGGATTTTGTTCTTCTTTATCCTTGATTCTCTGTCCGAGGCCATCCAGCTACATTGCCCTGGCTCATACTGCTGTCACACAGCTGCTCTTTGGACACCGCCCTCCCCAGCACTGCTCACAGAGGGTCTATTTCTGGAGCAGCAGTGTTTCTTGCAGGAGGCACTCTGCTCACAATTAGTGGGTTGAGAATGAAGTCAGGAAAGAGATTGGGATGCAACATGCTTATTCTTGAGGGTTTTAGGGGTCTTTTTCTGTTCAGAGCCGTCATTCACAATTTAAAATGATTCACTGCTTTTTGGTTCTGAAAGACTGAACATGCGGAGTAGAGTGAATGATTAATTCAGCACTTACTACTGTGCTACTATAACTGAAGCACCTTATGTTAATGTAGAACTTTCTTCTCTGAATTTAGATTCTCCCCGATACACAGGCAAACCTCTTCATGCTGAGGCACCTACACGATACATGAAAGTGATGAGGGCTGGAATTTATTCATTGCCTTTGAGTTGCTGCTAATGTTCTGAAACGTGGAGCCCTGGGTCACGTCTCTTTCTATGTCCCGCTGTTTCGACCACCACCGTTGCTGCCCTCACCCTGGGCATTGCAGGCTGGCCTCGCAGATCACCCCGAGATAAGCACCTGGCAGCTGGGGGGCCCTGGGGGTCCTGAGCTACAGCTCCGCACTGACAGATCAGGATGGAAGATGGAGGCAAGCACCCCCTTCTCCACCCACTCTGTTCTAATTCCCCATTTGGTTAGGTGTCAAATCAGTAAAAAAGAAAGACCACTGTTAGTGGCTAACATCGACTGCATTTTACAGGTCCCCTCACACAGTCCTCACAGCCAGCCCGTCAGGGCGGTGCTGTCTTTACTAGATTATATAGAGGAGGAAATGGACTTGCTTAAGGCCACCTAAATCCTGGAGCTGGGGTGCCAATCCAGAGCCTGAACTCTTTGACACTGTCTGGGAATTGACAGAATCTGGAATCTGGCAGAATTAGCAACTTGTCGTGGAAAAGAGCACATCTTTACTTATCAGGACTCGGTTTTCTAGGGGTCTTCTGGAACTGACAATTAACTCTTGGCCTTCTCATAGAACTCATTTTCTCCCAGAGCTCTTGGAGTGGCTGTATTTAGAGTCACCGCTCCACCCTGTGGTCAGGACTGGGAACAGCATCTTCCCTAAAGTTCCAAAGTCCAGGCTCACTTTACGAGTCTTCTCATCACCCAGAAGGAAAATTCTGCTTGAACTGGGCTTAATTAATTTGCCCAGCTGAACTCCAAGGCCGAGAGAAAAAAGGCTTTCACTTCTCTTGCTGCATTCTCACTACCTTAGCTGAAGGTCCAGCAAGTCAACGCTGTGGCAGAGAATGCAGGATTCCTCTCTCCTTCTTTTTTTCTTTTTTTCCTGAACCCTCCGCACCCCTTGGGATATGGCTGTGTCTGACCATTTTCTCTCCATGTTATTCTACTCTGGGGACAGAGGGAGATCTGGGTTCTTTGAACTAATTTGCCTTTCGAGTTTCTTCCTTGCTATTTTGTCTAAGCTGATTTTATCTATGCCACATTACATGCTAAACACCCTGGGTAAAACCCCTAAAAGCCTCTACTGCAAAATGAGGATAAGAATATGTCAAAGATATTTGTGATGATGAAACGAATTGCTGCATTTAAAAGCATTCTGTCAACAGCAACTAAATATGCAAACATAGCTACTGCCAGCAGCAGCAGGGTTGGTTCCTTCCTCACTACTGAGAATAAGAGAGAATGCCTCTCCCGCACGAATGCACCGCACATTCTCTCCCTCTCTATACGCGGGGCATGAATGTCAACACGAAGGGACAGTGAGGGGTCTGGGGTGGGGGAAGAAGAGACAACCATGAAGAAGCTGTGCACCACTGCTTCCTAGTTACAAATAGGAAGCACCACCCCCCACCCCCACATTGTTTAGAAGTTTCAAAAGTCTATTAAAACATCGCCACAATCTAGAACGTGGGGTTTTAGTCCTAAATCCCTTTCTACCTATAGTCACATTTAATCTTCATGACTGTCCTGACAGAGGTGTAATAATATCTGTTTACCTGTAATACAGATGAAGAAGCTGATAATCAGGGAGATGAAGTGATTTTCTTCAGTTCTCAGAGTAGGAGAGTTGAGTAAATAATGTGGATCTTTGATTCCTAACCAGGATTCTTCAATTTACCACACACCAGGTTATCTCTTTACAGTATAGAACAAACATTTTCACAATAATCCATAGTAAGAAATACATTTTGCACAGTACACTCATTTGTGTGAAATAAAAATATCAAGAAACACTACTTACCCGTACAATGTACAATGTACTCTGCCCTGTTCTATTCATTGAAAAATTGCTGTTCATAACTCATTGAATCAATTCACAGCCCACTAATGGGCTGAGACCTGCAGTTTGGAAAATACTGATCTAGAAGAGTCTCAATTTCCAACAGAGCATGTGACTATAACAGTTGCCCATGGCTTTAAAAAGATATTATGAATCTGAGAGAATGGAGAGGAAGATAAAATGAACTCACAAAGTTCCACCAACTACACTGTATGTCTGGTTTAAGCAAATTAACTCTGAGAAGTGTTTTGGAATATGATTTCAAAAACATTAAGTTAACTGTATTACAATTACGGTAGAGAAGTAGATTCACACATAATTTTAATCATTGCATATTTAAGCTGAGGGAGTGTCTAAGAAGTAGAGGCACTAACCTAACCATAGGCCAAGGACAGTCTTGGGAAAAGTTTTTCTTGATTCTGGGGCTTTTCAGCCTCAGAAATTCATACATGATCACCATCAAGCCCATTCATGAACCAAAATGAAGGCCCCTGGTGAATATGGAATTAGGAGCCACAAGTACCAGACTCAGTAATTCAACCCTGATGGTCACATGGACTTTAAAAGTGAAAACAGGAAAAAGCACAGATTAACAAGAAAACAAGCAGATCAGCATTTATTAAAAGCCTACTCTGGGTGCAAATAATTGACAAAATTGGCTATCAGAATTTTTAAAAATTAAGTGCTTTCTATGTCACTTTCCACTCTCTCAGTGACATCAGTGGTAATAGATCCATCATAGCACCTTTCCTTATGCTTTAGGTCACCTTTATCTCTTACCTGCACTAAAGTCACAGCTTCTGAATGTCCCTTCTCATCTCCAGCCATATTCCATTCTGGCCCATTCTCCATACAGCGTGGAAGCAGTGTCTTTAAGATGCAGTGTGACCATGTTCCTCTCCGGTTTAAAGCCCTTTGGTAGTGTCTGTCCCCCATTCCCCCCTC
>PVIY010049953.1:0-16453 GCA_004026745.1 Myrmecophaga tridactyla
GCTAACTCCTACCAGACTAAAGACTTATGTTAACCACCTGGAGATCCAGGTAAGCTAACTCCTACCAGACTAAAGACTTATGTTAACCACCTGGAGATCCAGGTAAGCTAACTCCTACCAGACTAAAGACTTATGTTAACCACCTGGAGATCCAGGTAAGCTAACTCCTACCAGACTAAAGACTTATGTTAACCACCTGTGTCTACACCTGTGGCATCATTCCATTTTATCCAGAGTGCAAGTTTTCACTTCTTAATTAACACAATCACTATGAACCCCACCTTTCTACTACTTAAAAGCCCGATTCCTCCTAGGGTGAAATTTCTTCACTGGAATGTGCTTCCTTGCCATGCAAGTTGACAGATTCAGCTTTGCAACTGGAGGTCTTTGTTTTATTCTTTCACAACACCATCTCTTTTTGCCTCAAATTACAGCACTGAGTGCCGCTTAATCATAAGAGAAGGCTCAATAAGTTGATGTTTGGAAAGTACTTTGAGCACCAAAGCGTGGTCTGGCAAAAACAGCATTCCTTTATATTAAAACCGTTGACATTAAGCTACCTCATGAAACATACCTCACTGTATAACAAGTTGATTTTTTGATCAATAGTTTGCCTTTCTTCTAAGGCAAGTTCTTGTAAATGTTTTTCATCTTGTTTATTTAGACCTAAAAATAGAAATAATGGTAAAAATTTTTAAACACAGAGAAACTCTCAAATAGTCACCTAGCCTTTGTCCGTTAAATTTTACTTGACTAATAAAGGCAAAGGATTACAGGAAAGAACTGTTAGAATAGTTACAGAGTATCAATTAACAAGTACTTGCTACGCATGTCCTAAAATCTCAGTGTGAAATGCAGTATGATTTTTTCCCCAAGGAGCTTATGATTTGAATATCTATAAATGAATATAGAAATCCCTTGAATTTTATATGTTCATATCTAGGACACGTCTTTTTAAAACCCTGTGTGGGTCAAACAAAGCATATCTTTGTAACCTCTACTTTATGGAAACAATGGTCCTTTTCACATCATTTCAAAAGCAGAAAGCTAAATCACAGACTTTTAATAAGAACAGACAACGAGATAGTGGTAGCTTGCATGACCTCTGACCCCATTTGTTTAGATGCCAAGAGACTTCATTTGTCAGTGATGATAGCTGTAAAGTAAGGTAGAAAGTCTTGATTCTCTACAATTATAAAGCAGAAATGAAGAATCATAAGTAAAAAGAGCAGATTTTTAAAAATTCTTCTCTAGTCACAGAAGCCATTAGGGTCTGATGGGATTCTTTGCCTCATTCGTGCTTTCATCATTTAATACTCACTGTGTGCTAGACACTCTGCTAATTGCTTGGAGATACAAAGATAAATAAAACATGATGAGAAAGATGAATGTATACACATAATTAGAATACTACATAACGGCAATGCCAGCAAGCCCTGGGAGCAGAAAGGAGGGGACCTAATGAAACTTCAGCATTTATAGAAGGCTTCCTGGATAAGGTGCTGTTTAAAATGAATATCAATTATAGATCGTCTTTTGCAGAACTGCAATATCACTACTGACCACCACTGTGCACATATGGCACAATTGGAAACCAAGCTGGTGCCACTCAAGATAGGTATCTGCTGGGTCAAAGGTATCAGAAAAGTTTTCTGATTTGCAATCAATAAAATCTTTATGACCCTGGATGAGACAAAGGTTTCTTATATGTACTACCAAATGCACAAGAAACAAAGGAAAAAGACAAGTAGGACATAAAAATTTAAACATGTGTACTTCAAATGGCAGTATCAAGATAGTAAAGAGAAAACACACGGAATGGGAGAAATTTTTTGCAAATCATATCTGACAATAATTTTTTTTTTTTTTTTTTTTTTTTACATGGGCAGGCTCTGGGAATCAAACCCAAGTCTCTGGCATGGCTGGCAAGAATTTTACCACTGAGCCACCGTTGCACTGCCCAGGAATTTTTAATATCCAGAATATATAAAGAACTCTTAAAACTCAACAGCAAAGACAAACAGCCCAATTAAAAATTGGACAAAGGACTTGAATAGATATTTTTCCAAAGATATTCAAATGGCATGAAGCACACAAACAGCTGCTCAAAATAATTAGCCATTAAGGAAATGCAAATCAAATCCACAATAAGATAATACTTCAAACCCACTAGGATGGCTAAAATCAAAAAGGTGGAAAAGCGTTAGTGATGTGGAGAAACTGGAACCCTCATATGGTGCTGGAATGCAAAATGACCCATCCACTTCAGAAAAACAGTCTGGCAGCTCCTCAAAGGGTTAAACATGGGGTTACTATATGACTCAGCAGCTATATTCCTACATATACTCAAGAGAAATGTAAACATATGTCCACACAAAAATATGTCCATGAATGTTCACAGCAGCATTATTCGTGATAGCCAAAAATGGAAACAACCCATGTGTCCATCAACTCATGGACAAATAAAATGTAGTATCTCCACAATGGAATATCATTTGGCAATAAAAAGAAATGAAGTACTGATATATATATTGTAACAACACAACTAAACCTTAAAATCATAGTATGCTAAGTGAAAGAAGCCAATTACAAAGGACCACATATTATATGATTCCACTGATACAAAATATCCAGAATAGGCAAATCCATAGAGACAAAAAGTAGATTAGTGGTTGCCTAGGGCTGGCAGGGAAGTGGGGTTTGGGTATTGATGGATAAGGGATGTGGGGTTTCTTTTTGGAGCAATGAATTCTAAAACTGATTGTGGTGATGGCTGCTAAAAGCTATTTAAACGGGTGAACTGTGTGGGTGTATGTGAATTATACTTCAATAAGCACTTCTCCACTGTATAGAAGGCTCCATTTTCTGTGGTCTCCTTGCACAGTCTGTATACATGTATAAATCCCAGAAACTCTCAGAAGGACATTTAAAGCCCATCACAAGCTTAACACTGTCATTCTGCACCACAAAGTTTTGTCAAACTGCTTGTTTCAGATTCTCACCCTCCTCACTTTGCTCTTACTGATTCCTCTATCTGGAATGTCCTTCCTTCTTTTTCCACCAAAGAAATCCTATTCATGTTTTAAACCTTATTTTAAAAAGCTTTCCCAGGGCGGGCCACGGTGGCTCAGCAGGCAAGAATGCTTGCCTGCCATGCCAGAGGACCCGGGTTCGATTCCCGGTGCCTGCCCATGTAAAAAAAAGCTTTCCCCACACACTTCAGGCAAAATTAATCACTCCTTCAAGACCCCATAGTGCTCTACTTATATTGTAAGTCTGGCTTTTTTTTTTGCATTGACTTTCACTTACATGTAGTATGGCTCCCAAATTAGATGGTAAGCTCCTTAGGACTTACTCATCTTTTATACCGTGGTGCCTACAACAATAACTGACATTTGGTATGCCCTCAGTAAATGCTGGCTGAAGAAATGACTAAATGACTGACTGAACTAACCTTAACAAACTCCTGGAAATAAATCACTTTAATTAAGCTTCTACATAAGATCTAAAAAGCAATTTTTAAGTATTCCCACCTTGAAATCCTAGAGTGGCAATTCTAGTATATACATATTTAGATTTTAAAAGGTTCAAAAGCTGAAAATCAGGAGGAACTGATTTTCTTGAACACCAGGTAGGTAGTATGTAAACTGCTGGAAATGGGGCCTTGTCTGAGTAGGGCTTTGTTTAGGGCTTAAAGTGAAGTAAAAGTGAAGACATTTAGGATTAGTGTTTTATAACAATGACAATGAACAATTCCATGGTTCTAAGAAACCGTCAGCTGTATGTAATAGAATTGGAATAAAAATTTAAAAATAATTTCAAGGCAAACAACATGAAAAAGTGCCCTTTGCGACTCAATAATGCACAATCTCATCCAGGAAGCTTTACTAGACCTGTCCTATCTGATCTGAATGGCATTCCTACTTGTTCCCTTGGATCCCCATGCCTTCATCTAGTAGAACATGTATCACATTATAAATAGTACTTAAATAAGTAGAAAATAAAAAGTCTCTCTTACTAGACTGTGACCCCTCGGACAGGGTAGGAACTGTAGTTTTAAGTCCTTGGGAGCTAGGAACAGTGCTCAATAAAGGTCTGTTGACTAAATTAAAGCTTCTGAAAGGGTCAGCATTGAGTTAGCAGACCCTAAGAACTTTGATTAGCTAGCACCAGGAGGAGCCCAATCACTTAGTAGTTGATCTTTAGTAGCTGAAATAAGTCCAACACCCAGAATACTGAGTCCTGTCCTTTCCAAATGGAAAGCTTATTAGCTGCAAGCTTTTAAAAGACTGAGTTCAATAAGGCTTTAACTTAAATCAATATGGTACTGAACTATACACACACATCTTTTACCTACTTTTACACATTGATTCTAATTCTTCAATTGCTTGTTCAGCCTCCTGAATTTCTCGATAAATGGCTGCAAGTGGTGCCAACTCAGCATGCCTTTGGTTTAAGGTCCTTCGATCTCCTTCTGTCACAGAGGTTTGTTGCAAACACTGATCAAGTTTTTGGTACTCCTTATTCAGGTCCTCCATATATTTCTGAAGTATTTTATGCTTCCTGAACATGCTGGCATCTTGATGGCAATATTTCTCAGACCAATTCTTATTTAACAGACAATGGCAAGTATGATTCCTGTTTTGTCTAAAAACCCACAGCCGTGCATCAAGATGTATCTGTCTAAATTGATGAGAATGGAGGCAGATGTGACACTGGTGGTGGCCATTAAGAGACAGATGTTTAAAAAGCCAAACACAAAGGAGACGATTCATCTCAGCATCTGAAATATAATACATACAGTCTGAAAAAAAGTCAACTCTACAGATGTATGGTATAATAAAGCTGGAAAGAACCTGAAGAAATCTTGTTCAGTTCACTGCCACAGGCAGTTCCAAAAATGGAACGTAAAATAAAATAACCCTTCAATTCTCTGAGTAACAATATATTAAAATATGTGAAGTTAATACTGTTTTTTACCTACCCAATATATATAATTAATTAAGGCAAATGAACAGGAATATAGCTAACAAATACATCCGCAGAATGGGCTAAGTCAGCTATTTTCTGGAAAGTATTTAGAATCCAGAACTGAATGTGTTTTTGAGCACTTGAAAGGTATGAACCATGCAAACTTTAGGTGATTCACATATTTACAGATTCCTAAAGCTTAAAGGAAATACTATTATCTTGTTTAATTTTTAAATTTTAGGTATCCAGAAATCAAGTAACTTAATCCTGTTCATTCATTCACATAGATAGAGACAAGGCAGCAATTAGAATAAAAGTTACCTCCAGACCTCAGTACTTTTCATTCTTAATTCGGCAATCACTCTCCAAACGTGCTGCCCTTTTTAGCTGAGATCCTAAAGGAAGAAAACTTCAAATAGTAACAGAACAAGTAAGTGGGTCTGGTGAAAAGGGACAATAACGATTGAGTGAAAAAAAGTACACTACAAGCAATACAATCTCAATTATGTTTTTTAAAAAATTCTACGATATATGGTATACATGTATATATATATATAATAATAGTACTCTACTTTATATATATATATATATATATAGAGAGAGACATATTGGTAGAGTACATGTATATGGTAAAGTTGAAAAAAAAATAATTAGAAAGGAAACACACCAAAATGTTAAAAAAAAGGTGCCAGGTTTGGGGATCATGGATAACTTTTGCTTGCTTTCTATTTTTCAAGTCTTCTACACATATAACACCTATTACTTTCATAATCAGAAAAAAAGTTACTTAAAAAAATTACAGGTTAGGCCAAATAGGCTAGGTACAATAATTACCTGTTCTCCTCTAATAGAGGTAATCAAGAGCTAACTCAAATACACAATGGACTTGTTGAGTAAGAAAGGGAAAATATAAAATGTAATAAGTAAAAAGTCTTGCCTCTAGAGTGCATAGGTTCAAAGTTGAAATGAGGGTCAAGATTTAACAGAATCAAAATTTATTGCCTCCAATGTTCCTAAGATGCTAGGCGAGGCATTCACATTGGATCGTTGTAAGTCTGCTAACTTAGATATCATTACCTCTTAGGAAACACAATGTCACGATGGTATCTAAAATATTCAGTTTGCAGGGTTCTACAGATAAACTTTAACTTAATCACATTCGGAAAGGGACGGTGCAAGGATGTACCAACTACCAGCACCCTTAAATATGCTGCACTTTCCTAGCAGAAGTTTCTGTCTCTTTATACCTGGGCAGGCATTTGATAATGTACAGAATAAAAGAGTGGCCAAAAGACTTTTGTTAGAATACTTCAAGCAAAAATTTCCATTTCAGATACGGTAGAATGAGTTGCTCTCAAGACCATGAACCTCACTCAATGTTAAGAAAAGCAAACCAAGACGTTTATCTACACCTGAGAACAGCAAGTCTTCTCCACCACCCACCACAGTAACACGATTACTGACGTTCCAGGAGCAACTCTGAAAACTCAAATCTGACACTAAGCCGGCACTCGCGCGCCAGGGGCAGCGCATGGTAATCACAGTGTCACTCAGCATAAAGCACGTTGTGATTCCACAAGGAGGGGCTAGAAAACAACAGAGTACAATTGGGAAAGATAAAAAGTCCTTTTAAGATCAGGAAAGAATTGTGAATACCTAAGAAAACGAAGAAAGGACGCTAGCTTTCCTTCCTTAGGACAGAACCTTCCCTGCCGCGCGATATTTCAGCCCGACCGACTCGGGATGACTTTCACTTCCTGGTTTACTCCTTCCGGGTTAACACTTGCCCCCGGGTCCTCCTGGGTCTCGACACTTTCCCAGAGATCTAGTCCTCGTCGATGCATAACCGTGAGCTAACGAGGAAACGCAATAGAAAAATGACAAGGCGAGAAAGAAATTCCCAGGAGATAACCACCCTCTGGAGCTCTCGGGAATGGGTGTCCAGGGAGTATGTGGTGCGAAGGGGCAGGAGAGAGATGCACAACTCACAAGCTCCCTCCCAGGAATCCTGGGAATTGTAGTTTATCCACCGACGGACGCCCCGCCCCCGAGAGTTGGAGATTTGATTTTACTTGCAAACCCAGAAACGATGTTCTCTACAATTCTGGTGAATGAAGAGATACAATATATTATATCTGGAATAACAAGAACTTCACTATATTATTTATTAGGAGCCACTAAAGCAGTGGTTCCTGACTTCGTTTATTTTCTTATCATGAGATTACCTTTCCATCGTGCGAAAATTTAGGGGGTGTTGCGTGTTCATAGCTGTACTTTCAGCCCAAATTGCTTGCTAAAATACCTAATGACTAAAGGAGACTATAAATTTTATTTTTGAAAAAATCATAACCATATCTAAAAGATAGGAGACTATATACACAAGAAGTGATTTTATAGTGACGTTTCATGCACATATGGAATTCAGGACTCATCCTGGGTTTTATAGCATGGAAACCACCGATTAAATAGAGGGGGGGAAAAGCCCAATGAATAAACATGTTCAGGAAAATGCGGATATGTTGCTTTACTTTGTACTTGACTATTCCAGACGAGTAGTCTTGGCTATCACGTTTACAAGTCATTTGACGTCTGTGCCTCGATTTTTCTTTCTGAGAAGCAAAAATATCCCATATTATCTACTTCATGGGGGATGCTATTTTAGGTTATTAATATATAAGAAAGAAAATTAGCCATAAATGCAAAATAATAATATTTAACATTTATACCCACTTAAAACATTGTGGATACTAGTCTAAATGTTTTAAATTTATTGTGGTGGCTTGGAGGTGTGTACCTCAGAAAAACATGCTCTTAAACTTAATCCATTCCTGTGGGTGTGAACCCTTGTAATACGTCATTTTCATGAGGTTACTACAGTTAAGGTTTGGCACAAATGAATCTGGATGAATGTTGATCCTGTTACTGGAGAGTTTATAGATAAGTCCCCAGAAGAGAAAGACACAGGGTTCACTCAAAAGCTGGAAGTTAGCAGTACCTGGAAGATACAGGAGAAGCCAGGAGAGGCCACCGTGTACATTGCCATGTGACAAAAAATGCCAAGGACCAAGGATCACCATCAGCCAGCCACAATCTTCTGGGAGAAAGCATCACCTTGATGATGCCTTGAATTTGGACTTCTCCTAGTCTCAAAACCATGAACGAATAAATTCCTGTTGTTTAAAGCAACAGGTATTTGTTTTAGTAGCCAGGAAATGAAAACTGTTAACTCATTTAACTCTCACAACAACCCTGTAATACTAATTTTGCAGAAAAGAAAATTAAGATACAGAGAGGTTAAGTACCTTGTCCAAATAAAAGACTTAATAATTGATAGCAACACTACTCAATCAAGGCAATCCATCACATAGTCTATGGTTCCTAAGCCCTGATAATGCCTCTCTGCCTCCAAAAAAGAAAAAAAAATTCCATCATTCATTCCATAAATATTGAACACTAGTTAAGTGCTGATCCCTGTTTTAAGCATGAGGATTCACCACATGGAGGTTATGTTCTGGCGGGAACAAAATCCAGAGTCCACATAGGTCATTTTCTTAAACTATCTAACAAATTTCTTTAATTCTTTACTTTATTTAGGATATGCAAATATATAAATTAAACATTATATCTAAAGCTACTGAAAACAACATAAAACCATAGTTCAAAAGCCATGGTATACATTAGCTCACTGCTGTGTAAAGAGGCTGTGTCTGCTGTTCTAGTTTTCTGGAATTTAGGTTTTGACCACATCCCAACGTGTTTCAAAACTGTTGAGATATTCCATAATATGAAGATTGGCAACTGGTTGGCATTTTAACCAGATATATTTTACTATAGAAAAAGTGAAATGAGAATTATTAGCAATTTAGTACAAAATTCAGTCACTAAAGTAGAAGAACAATAGTAAAACAAAGATGATTCCATATATATTCTTACAATTTCTTTTCCATGAGAAAAGCAAAACACACAAAAAAAGGGGAAAGGCAGCATTTTTTATTTTGGTACATTCATATTAGTTCTCAATTTTGTCTTAGCTTGAGAAACCCTAAGAAACACGCCACCTGCTGGTATAATTGCAACTAGCTTATTCTCAAGAAATTTTCAGGCAGGAAAGTTGAAGTCCTTGAAAAGTCAATCTACTATCCTCCTTTTACTTTAAAAACAAAAACAAAAACAAAAAAAAACAAAGGCAGGTCAAATATCCTAGAGATACCCCTGCTTTTCTCCTAAACCAGTTTTAGCAGAAGTTGAATTCGACTTTAAAAAGGTCACTTAGTTTCATCCCCTATAACTTCTTAGGAATTTCATCTCCTCCGTCTATCATTCTAAATATCATGCTAAATATTTTTTAATCATTTATGTTAGCTTTGAATTTTGCATTTTCAAGTATTCGTTTTAATAAGTTTTGTTTTGCACCTTTTTCTCATAACAGAGCCTTTAAATATCCTTTAAAGTTAGTAGTGTTTTCCAATTTATATTCAAAGTGATCTACACTAAGAAATAACATGTAATCTATATTGTAAAGACTTCTGAGAATAGTTGGAGTGTTAGTTTAGAAAATAAAAACATAAGTAAAGCATGGCTTAGGGAAAGGTAATGACAAAATCAAACCTCCAAAAACGTTTTCGTTTTAAGATTTATTTCTCAGCATTTTTATTATAGAACAGGTCAAACACACAAAAGTACAGAGAATATACACATTACCCAGCTTAGTCAGTATCAACATCTGCCCATCTTGTTTCGTTCATTCTCATTTGTACCTTAAATTTTTTTTTTCCTGGAGTATTTTAAGGCAAATGCCAGACATCATATCATTTTACCTCTTTTATTACTGAAATGTTTGCTTGTAAATACTTCATTGTGTATAATTTAACAGATTATGATTTTTAAAAGAGAATATTATACTGCTATTACTCATTTCCAACAAAATTAACAATTTCCTGTGTGTATGTATATAAATATCTTTTTCTAATCTATTATAAAAAATTCCAAACATATTTAAAAATAGAGAGTATATAATGAGTCCCCATGTACCAGTTTTAACAGTTATCAACTCATTTGTTTCACCTATTCTTCCCACTCCCCTACCCGCACTTCTCCCCATCCCCACTGGATTATTTTGAAGCAAATACAAGATGTTGTATCTTTCCATCTGAAATATTTTAGTAAATATCTCTAGAAGAGAAAGACTTTTAAAAATATAATCACCCCGTTTGCCCCATGAAGCTTATTCCTGCAAAGGAGAAGCTAAGCATACTGATAAGTATGTCTAAGAGTCACCCCAGAGAACCTGTTTTGTTGCTCAGATGTGGGCTCTCTCTCTAAGCCAACTTGGCAGGTGAACTCACTGCCCTCCCTCTTGCATGCTACATGACTCGTGGGGATGTAAATCTCCCTGGCAACATGGGACAGGACTCCTGGGGATGAGCCAGGACCCGGCATTATGGGGATAAGAAAGCCTTCTTGACCAAAAGCGGGAAGAGAGAGACGAGATAGAATAAAGTCTTAGTGGCTGAGAGATTTCAAACAGAGTCAAGAGGTTATCCTGGAGGTTATTCTTATACATAATATAGCTATCCCTTTTTAGTTTATGGTATATTAGAGTGGCTGGAAGGAAGTATCTGGAACTGTTGAGCTGTATTCCTGTAGCCTTGATTGTTGAAGAAGTCTATAACTATATGCCTTTTACAATGTGACTGTGTAATTGTGAAAATCTTGTGTCTGATGTTCCTTTTACCCAAGGTATGGACAGATGAGTTAAAAGAAGGAAAAGGATAAAAAGTAAATAAATAATAAGGAGAGATAAAAGGTAACAATTAGGTAGATTGAAATGCTGTGGGTCAATGAGAGGGAGGAGTAAGGGGTGTGGGACGTATGAGTTCTTTTTTTTCTTTTCATTTCGTTTCTGGAGTGATGCACATATTCTAAAAATGATCATGGTGAAGAATATACAACTATGTGATGATATTGTGAGCCATTGATTGTATAATATAGTTGGACGATATGTGTATGGATAGTCCTCAAATAAAAGTATTATATATATATATATATAAAATCACCCCTAAAAATTAAAAGTAGAGCCTTAATATTAAAAAATATCCAGCAATCTCACCATCCTCCCCCTGTCTACGTGGGACATGACTCCCAGGGGTGTGGACCTTCCTGGCAATGTGGGACAGAAATCCTAGAATGAGCTGAGACTCAGCATCAAGGGATTGAGAAGAGCCCTATAATGAGCTGAGACTTAGCATCAAGGGATTGAGAAAACCTTCTCGACCAAAAGGGGGAAGAGTGAAATGCGACAAAGTGTCAATGGCTGAGACATTCCAAACAGAGTGGAGAGGTTATCCTGGAGGTTATTCTTATGCATTAAGTAGATATCATCTTGTTATTCAAAATGTAATGGAGAGGCTGGAGGAAACTGCCTGAAAATGTAGAGCTGTGTTCCAGTAGCAATGTTTCTTGAGGATGATTGAATAATGATATAGCTTTCACATTGTGACTGTGTGATTGTGAAAACCTTATGTCTGATGCTCCTTTTATCTACCTTGTCAAGAAATGAGTAGAACATATGGAATAAAAATAAATAATAGAGGGAACAAATGTTAAAATAAATTTAGTTTGAAATGCTAGTGATAAATGAAAGTGAGGGGTAAGGGGTATGGTATGTATAATCTTTTTTTTTCCTGTTATTGTTTTATTTCTTTTTCTGTTGTCTTTTTATTTCTTTTTCTGAATTGATGCTGTAGTGCGAAAACCAGGAAAGAGGCCGCAGGCCTCCAGGAACGTTCCGCGAAGTTAGAACAAGCTGAGATTAAGGATCCATAGTTTCGGGAAGCAGGTTTTATTTGCTATGGCCATAGGGGTCAGAGAGTAGCCTCTGAAAGTCTAAGCCCCGAACAAAAGGCAACCTTAGCTTTTATAGACTCTTTGACATGTTAAAGACAAGGTATACAATTGGCTGATTTAAATTGAGAATGGCCCAGAGCTGAACCATTGAGGGGCCCCCACCCCAGGAATGTCTTCTCTTGCCTACGTGCATCTTTACCAGTTCCTGAAGGCTAGAGGAGGGGGTTTCTATACCAGGAAATGTGCCTTATCTGGCTTGCCTGCAAGGAGAGGGGGTTGGGGATTTTCTACAGAGAGTGCAGCTAAACCAGAAAGAGGGCAAGGCCTGCCTGCTACAATGCAAATGTTCTAAGAAATGATGAATATGCAACTATGTGATGATATTGAAAATAACTGAATTTATATGTAGAACAGAATTATATGTCAATGTTTTTGTTTGTTCTTAATTTTTTTAATTAATAAATTAAAAAAAAATCCACAGTCACTGTTCAAATTTCCCGGATTTTTTTCAGTTTTTTGTTTTGTTTGTTTTGCAATTCGCTTGTTCATATCAGGATTCAAACAAGCTCCATACATTGCAATTGGTTGCTATGTTTTGTTTATTTTAATCTTATAGATTCCTCCCTCTCTTTTTTCCTTGCAATATATTTGTTAAAAAAACAACCACAGATAATTTTGCCTTGAAGAATGTCATAAAGTTTAACATATTTCTTTGTTCCTTTTATATATATATAAAAGGATGTATATATTTTTAATGTTTTTTAATTGTGAAATATAGCATATATACAAAAAAGCCACAAATTTCCAAGTACATTTTAACAAGTAGTTATAGAACTGATTTTAAAGTTTGGTATGGGTTACAGTTCCGCAATTTTTCATTTTTTTCTTCTAGCTGGTCTAAGACACTGGAGACCAACAGAAATATCAATATAATGTGATTCAGCAGTCATACTCATTTGTTAAATCCTATCTTCTCTGCAATCCTCCTCCTCCCCTTTTTCTCTTTTTCTTTTTCTTTTATTTTTGTTAAAAATAACATATATACAAACAAGTAATAAATTTCAAAGCACATCAAAACGATTAGTTGCAGAACAGATTTCAGAGTTTGGTATTGATTACTATTCCACAATTTCAGGTTTTTACTTCTAACTGCTCTAAGGTGCTGGAGGCTAAAAGAAATATCAATATAATGATTCAGCAATCACACTCATATGTTAAACCCTACCTTCTCTGTTTAACTCCACCATCACCTTTGATCTTTCTCAAGGCCCCTTGGACAAGTGGCAGGCCCTGCACAGAAGGCTTCACCAGCACTGCCCTCACGTGGCTTGTGCCTACTACCTCCTGGCAAAAAAAAAAAAAAAAGCAATAAGAGGCAGTTTGCTTAATAGGACACTTAGCAATCATTTTTGTCCATTTCAAAGTTGTTCACAATTTTTCCTGGCAATACTGATTCCTCTACTTGGAATGTAATCCTCTGCAATTCTATTCATACAGCCAGGACTTACTGAATATCTGCTATGTGAGAAGTATGATGCTAAGAGCTAGAGACTTAATGGGGAGTTGATAAAGTTATCATTCTAGCTGTGGTCATCTTTTATAGGACAGCTCTACAACCATTTCTGTGATCCTCCTAATCACAGTTAATTCCTTCTTCCTCTAAGCTCCCATCTAATTTTAATTACATCTCCCTTGTAACGATGCTAAATCCTTTCTTGTACTATATTTAACAATTGATTTTCCCTCTAGATATCCTGTACTAGATTTCCCACTAGATTCTGAGGAGTGGGATGCAAGTCCCAAATACTGAATATCTTTTGTATAAGATGTTAAATTGTCCTTTTTTCTTGAGCAGGTAAAAGCAAATGCAGTTCAATTCGACAAACATGTTTTTCACTTTCTGCTACATGTAAGATACTATGCAACATGCTACAGGAAGGTGATTTATCAATTTTTTTTTGGTTGTTGTTTATTTTGAGCACTAATCAGTGCTTTAAAAAATGGGGAATACAAAGTCCAGTGAAATACAGTCTTGAACTAGAGGGATTTCAGTCTAATGGAGAAAATAATAAGGCAGTTCATACATTCAGCATAGTGTGTTAAGTGCTATATTAGAGGAGAGTACTGGATGTTTTGAGGACATAGAGGAGGGACAGGCACATCAGAGTGGGGGACAGGGATGTCTTCTGGGAGAAGCTAATGCTTAATCTAAGTTTTGAAGGACAAATAGGAATTAGGAAAGTAAAGATTGGTAGGCAATCATAGGTAAACATTAAGAATTTGGGAAACTACAAGCAGTACAATCTGGCTGAGAGTTGGGCATGAGGCAATAATGATAGAAGCTTTTACATACTTAGCTGAAGGAGGTAGGCTTTCTCCTGAAAGCCATGGAAAATTTTTAAGCAGTAAAGTGTCATTAGATTAGTATTTTACAAAGATCATATGGTAAACTGAATAATATTTCCTCTACACAGACCCCTAAAGGTGTCTGTTCTGATCCATAGAACCTGTGAATATGTTACTTTATGTAGCCAAGGGACCTTGCAAATGTGATTAAGTTAAATTTCTTGAGATGTGGAGATTATCCAGATTATCTGGTTGGGGCTGATATAATGACAAGGATCCTTGTAAGAGGGAGGCAGTAGTTAAGAGTTAGAGAGATATGTGAGGATGGAAGCAGAGATGAGAGAGGAGAGAAGAGTATCTTACTGATTTTGAAGATAGAGGCAGAGCCATGAGCTCAGGAATGTAAGCAGCCTCTAGAAGTTGGAAATGGCAAGACAACAGATTCTCCCCTAGACCGTCAAAAGGAATGCAGCCTTGTAGATACTTCTGAACTCCCAAACTGTAAGATATTAATTTGTGTTGCTTTAAGGCAGTTTTTGGTCATTATTCCTTCAGCAATAAGAAACCAACACAGATTCTCTTTAAGTTATGCAGAAAATGAATTGAAGGAGGCATGCTAGTACCTATGGACAGTGTTGAAGGAGACAAGTTATATAACATAGTGGCTGAGTGCATGAGTTTTGGTGAAATTGCTCTTATTTCACAATTTTGTACTTTTTGGCAAATTTACGTTTTAAACTTTAGTTTTCTGATCTGTAAAATGGGGATAGTAGAATTTTTATCCTAAGGTTTTCATAAAGATTAAATTAGAGATAGCACATTATATAAAGTTTCTGGTACATAGTAAACGCTCAATAAAAGTTATGATTAGATTATTACAGTAATTTAGAAGTGAGGGGAAAGTAAGGAGAGGGTAGTTAAGTCCCCAAAGAAGGCAGGGATGTATTCCTTCTTAAGCACAGATGGAGGAATTAATTTTGAATAGGGCAAGGAGCACTGCTTCTTCTGAGACAGGAAGAAAAAAGGTGGGTGCAGACAGGTGTTCAACAAATGTGGGTTGAACACATGAATAGATAAGGAGAAAATAGTGTGGTCCTGAAATTGCCGAGATAGAGGCAGTTGAAGGATAGGTATATTGAAAATAGGAGAGTGAATAAGGTAGCCTGATTTTGAAGAATGAATGGCACTAAGTAATGGATCAAGAAATGTTTGTTGAAAGGATAGGAGATTGACGATAGAATGTGTGGTGTTCCAAAAAACAATCTGGTTGGAGTTCTATAGTCAGAAATTATAGGTGGATGTTCCAGTTTGAAAGGATTATGAACCCTAGAAAAGCCACGTTTTGATCCTGATCCATCTTGTGGAAGCAGCCATTGCTTTTAATCCCTATTCAATACTGTAAATTGGAAACCTGATTAGATTATATCCAGACATGGACACACCCAATTTTAGGTCTTAACCTTTGATTAGAGGGAGATGTGACTCCACTCATTCCAGGTGGGGCTTGATTAGTTTAATGTAACCCTTTAAAAGAGGAAACATTTTGGAAGGAGACACAGAGTCCATGCAGCTGGAGACCTTTGGAGATGAAGACGTAATATGCCCCTGGGAGAGCTTCATGAAACAAGAAGCCTGGAGAGAAGGCTAGTAGACATTATCATGTTTGCCATGTGCCTCCCCAGTTGAGAGAGAAATCCTTAACTTCATCGGCCTTTCTTGAGTGACGGTAACTCTTGTTGGTGCCTTAATTTGGACATTTTTATAGACTTACTTTAATTTGGATATTTTCACGGCCACACAGTTTTACAGTTCTAAGAACTGTAACTTGCAAGTTAATAAATTCCCCCTTTTAAAAGCCTTTCTGTTTTGGTATATGACATTCCAGCAGCTAGCAAACTAGAACAGTGAGTATGTCATCTCTCTAGTGAACAGCATTCTCTGGATTCCCTTTCTTTTCTAATGTGGGATGTAAGATGGACTCCCAATATAATTGCAATGCTGAACCCTCTTGCAATGGCAGAAAGAAGGCTTTCAATGCTAACCTGGCATTTTACTAATACCACAAGCTAGGATCTCATCATCAGTGAAATGTTTTTCTTGCTGTAACCATTTTCTTCTGAGTTAAAAGAATACTGGCGGACTTTTGGGAAGATGGCCGACTAGAGTAGCTTGACATTAGCTCTGCTCCATGGAAAAGTTAAAGAAGGGACAGGAGGGGAACTGAGGTGGTAATTTGGGAGTGCAGCTGACCTGGGAGAGCCTTCTGCACCACATGTAGCAGCCCGGGTTG
>PVIY010049955.1:0-16453 GCA_004026745.1 Myrmecophaga tridactyla
TTCAACAGAGTAATTCAATTTCTGGCAAGCCTTGCAAATCCAAACTAATTTTCATCGACAGAAATGGTTACATAACTCACATTTAAAATGTATTAATTTTTATTTTAAAGACTATACATGATTATGTTCTCCCTTTCATTCTTTTGGAAGCTACTTCTATGGGTTCATTTTGTTACATCAGCTGTTCACTGATCCCAATTTTCATGTAGATGGAAGTTAAATCTAGGTATAAGGCCCTAAATTTTAAGTGATGCAATTTGATGTGATCATCAAAGAAACGAGTGACTCATAAAATTGCAGAAATCATGGTGACAGATACAACAGGTTTGCCTTTTTTTTTTTTTAGATGATTCCTTTTTAAGCCGGAAGAAATTATGAGGGCCCCCCAACTGGTGTCTGAGGCTAAAGGGAGTCCAGGAGGTCCGTGTGTGGGCACAAACTAATTAAGCACTCGCTGAAATTGCTTCCTCAGCTAGGATGGAGAATGACTGATCACAAGTTAAAATGTACACGTTAGAGTGAAAGAATTTGCAGGTAAATCTGGCCCCAGGCCATTGCCCCTTTATTTCGCTGGCTCAAACACTTCCAGTTGTTCAAGAATGGAGGAAGGGGTGAAGCTTCTTAGACTAAAGCCGCTCAGTCTTGGCTGGAGATCCTGCGGCTGATGCTTGCGTTGGTGGTTAAGATTCATCGTATGGTGGTAAAAGGGGAACTATGGCTTCATATACATGGCTAGCAAGGGAAGCCCGCCTATACCAGTTTGATGGACTTGACAAACTGCCGGGGAGCTTAAGAAAACAAACAGAAACCCCAGACACAGATGCGCTCGACTCACCCAAAAGCAACGAATCAGAATCTCTACAGGAGGAACACATTTAAAACTCCCCAGGTGAATCTATGCTGCAGGGACAGCTGAGAACACTGGGTAAGGAGTTCAAACCGTAGCAAAGTCTTTGCGCGAGGATGGTCCTCTGGGACCCAAACCTCCTCCGGGGGGCTGTCCCACTGGCCTGAGGCCCGGGAGATTTTAGCACGTCGGTCGGGGTTCAGCTGCAAATATCGGGCGACGATGCTCAAGTGGAGACGTTCCAACGCACATGCTCCCCTGTAAACACCCCATCTAACCCCCAGCGCCGAGGAACGGGGATCCTGAGGGGACCGGACCACCACACCTGCTTGTTCCCAGAGGGGGCTGCGGCCGCACACAGCCCACGAACAGGAGGCTGAGCGGCTGAAGGCGCATGCGCGGAGCCGAGGGGCGGAGCTTCCGGCGGACGGAGGCGGGGCCTGCGGGGACGCCGGCGCCCGGGACTGCAACGGCGACCGCGACCCGGACTGGCATGGCCCGACACGTGTTCCTGACCGGGCCGCCAGGTAACCCCGCCGCGGGCCCACGGCACCGCCTCCAAGTGCTGGGGCCGACCTGGCACGGTGGGGCCGGCTCCTCCCGCCAGCATCTCCGCCCCCCGGAGGCCGCGGTGGCAGGGACCTCGTAGGGTGGAAGCGGCCGCTTGTCCTCAGAGCCCGGGCCTGGGCGTCCGGGGGCGGGATCCGGCCACTCTCCGTGGCGTCCAGCGCCTTAACGGCCTAGTTTAAAAGGTCCCGGAGTGAAAATGGAAATACGCTAGTCTGGAGTCTACGTACCTCTTCTCAGGGGGGAAAAAAGTTTCAAAATGCATAAAATCTTTGCGGTTAGAAATGAAGCCTATTTGAGAAAAATACCAAGATGTAGTAATATATCTGGTTTTTTTTATTAAGGTATTATATAGCAGGATCTAGCAGCAGGAGCAATACTGAAGTTTTGAAGTTGTGATGTGGGCAAAATATATTTCAAAACAACCTGCAACTGACGTGATATACGTGCCCTGTTGCCCTTGGTACTTGCAGGCACTGCCAGTACCGTGGCTTCTGGCCTCCATTCATAGCGAAAGGAAATGCTGAATTTTAGGGAGAAGATAGTGAAACTAAAGCTGTACCCTTTTTTTCCCATCCAAGTTTACTGATCCTCCGAATTTCCTCCAGGGGTGAAGTCTCCAGGATGAGAAGGTTTGGCACTTACAGGAACTCCCTTCAGACGTCTGTACCTGTCCCTTCCTAAGCCTGGGTCACTGGACAGATCCCTCAATTTTTGTGGGCTGTGGAGTTCTCATTTGTGAAATGGGATAGTGTGAGGTCAAATGAGATAATGTTGGAGGAAACCATTTATAAATCGAGATGCTGTATATATGTTTCAGATGTTCTAGGAATAGAGGCAAGATTAGGGTGGCAGCATCAGACAGACCAAGGAAGAAGATGGGCTTAGAGTAGGGAAAGTGATTTCTACTGCTTTTTTGCGAGGCAAGTCTAATTTTGGAAGTTAGCTGTGGGTTCAGACATAAAAGTTTCTAATCCTGAAACCTCTAACTTCGTTTTCATGATTCTGTTTAGCCTCAAATAGCAGTGGTTACGCTTAATAGTGCCGACTTTGGAATTTTATTTTTACCAGGCAGTAGGAGAAATTTCTGACATTGGTTTGAGAAATTTCTAACATTCAAAAGAATTTCCTAAAATCGCAAGGATATTTTGTCTTCTGAAAGTTGATTTGTAAATGCATTATTTGAAGCTCGGAATGTAATTTTCTGAACAGGCTGGCCCCAGGACATCTGTGTGTTTCCTAAGGAAGGTGATCCATTATTGATTGTACTCCTCTGAGATCTGGAGGTGGGATGAGAGACAGAGTCTGGCTGAACTGACAGTAGTTCTTCCTTCAGTTTTTGTTTTTATAAAAGTTTTATGTACACATAGCTGGAAGACTCAAATAATTCTTCAGTATAGCTCTCTTGAATCTGTCTTCATACCCACCCACCTTCTGTTTCTGCCCATCTCCTAATGCAGTTATAGTACAATTTTTATTAGCTCAATAGTTAGTGTTTACATATGATTATGTAAAAGTAGAGCCATGTGGTACCGTAATTTTTTCTCATTTTATGCAGAACTTCCTTCTCCCCATAGTTATTGTTTCTTGTTTTTCATTGGCTTAGTATTTTTTCAGTTCCATCCCAAATTCTGCCCTTGTCTAAAAAGTCTTAATAACATGTGCAGACTGTTAAGTAACATAGCTTCTCAACCAGTCGATTGTTGCACCTGCCCTTAGTGTCCCAGCCATTTCCTCTTGACACTGAGCATTTCCCACGATTCCAGCTGTCAGCACCTGTGTCCCATCTCAGAAGGCTTTCCTTGGTCACCAGAGCTTACTGCAGCACCTGTGTCCCATCTCAGAAGGCTTTCCTTGGTCACCAGAGCTTACTGCACACAGGGCAGGTTGAAAGGGCCAGGGAATTCGTGAATGACGGATGGAAGTAACTGAACAAATACTCTACTTCCTTACCCTTCAGAGGGGATAACTGAGTCACGTGTCTTAAACTGTCTCTTAGGGTTCCCCATTGAGAGTCAACTCCAGCCACCCACACTGGAAACTTGCCTGGTTACATGCTTTGTGCTGGCTTCCTTCCCTTCCCTACTTCTTTACTTCCCTACCATTGTTTCTTGGAGTCACTTTCCAAATTGAATTACTTGTACTTGAATCTCTGTCTTGGGGTCTGCTTGTGGAAGAACCAGAATTAAATAATTCTGGAGGCTTGTGACTTGCTCTTGACCTTTGTACTTGGTGTGTGGCTGTCCTCTGGGGATGTCCTTCAGCGCTGGCCTCTTCTCAGCCAGTGTAGACAGCAGTGGGGTAGCAAGTTAATGAAGGAGAAAAAATAACTTAAATATTTCCAGCCTTTGAGAAGAAAAGGGACTTGACCCAGCCTCTTCTAGCTTTACTGTGTTCCACTTAAACTACAGGTCCCTACAGGATCTCCTTTGTGAATAGGAATGATTAAAGTTGCTCCATTTTGTCTTTTTCAAAATGTAAATAGCATTGCTTTTCTTAAAATAAGAGTAATACACACTATAAAAAAACAAGAGTGTTAAAGAAGAAAGTGACAATCACATGGAATTCCAACATATAGAAATAAGTGCTGTAAACCTTTTTGTTCTATATTCTTGACATTTTCTTTTGTAGACATATACATACATCATCTTTTTTAAGAACTATAATGGAATAAAGTCTTCTGTTTCTTACCCTGTTTTTTTGCATATATTGTTTCCATATGTTGTGGTCATTTTTCTGTATTAGTAAATATAGGGAAACAATACTCTTTTTCATGGTTGCATGGTATTCTTGAGTACTTATGTACGATTTATATACATGGTACCATAATTTAACCATTCCTTTACTGATGAATGTTGAGGTTGTTTCCAATATTTTGCTATTATGAAGACTGCAACAAATGTCCTATTTCATACTTCTTTGTACTGTTGTCAGATTATTTGCTGAAGATAAATTTCTGGCCATGGGATTGATGGGTCCTGTGGTATACATTGACATGTACAATTAAATTGCCCATTGAATATTTCCAAGTTTTAAGGAGCACACAGTCCTTTTGACTGACTCAATGAAGGGAGGCATCTATGGAAAACATAAGCAGCTGAAAGAATTGTAGCAAATGCTCCAGCTACTTACTGGATCACTCTAGCCATGAAAGCTTAACTCTTTTGACTCTGTATTGAGAATAGCATTCCAAACTGGGGAAACATTTCTTTTAGTATACTTCAGTTTCAACAGAAGCCTTTTCTGTTGTACAGAAAAAAGGTTCTACCCAACCAAAGAAGGTATCCACAAATACTAGGAGGTATATATAATTTCCCCTGGCCGTTGATGTGATGGTAAAATATAATTTTGAATTCTCCCCCAGATCCATTCCCCTTATTCATACTCCCTTTGCAGGTGGAGAGGGTCCCACCTTTGGGTTATTTTCAGGCAATTTTGGGCCAGTTTTTTAATTCTCTTATGCATTGTTGGGCCAACACTGAAATTTTGTAGCCGTTGGTACAAGGTGTCCCTCCTATAATGAGTTCCCATATGCAAATGTGTGATGAACCCTTTCCAAGTTAATGGCTTATTATAGGGCCTCATACAAAGGTTTGGCTGTACGTCTCGAATTTGGGATCCAGATATAGCAAAATCCAGCCATTCCTAGAACCCCCTGAATTTGCCTTTTGTTGGTTGGTACAGCTACTCTAGCTAATGTGTCTGTACTATCTGGCAACACATTCCTTTGCCTGTATATTTCAAGACGGTTTGTGGGCCTTTTTCTTAGAGCCCTTTCCTTGCCAGGAAGTTCAGCATTAAGACAGGATTCTGATATAAAGCTTCCTTGGTGGTACTCACAATCAGGATATTATCTGCATATTATAATAAAATCCCTGAAATCTGTAGCTAACATTTCTTCAAATATAATGGGGCAATCACTGTAAGAGTACAGTTCAACAATATTGTTTTATATTACTCCTGGGATCTTCCCATTAAAGGCAAACAGTTCTTGAGATTCTGAGCTCAGGTATAAAAGAGAAAGCATCTTTTAAATCTCTTTTTCTTTGCTATTGGCAAAAGTTCCCTGATAGAGGGTAAGGAGGGGTAAGGTTTTGGTACCACTGGATGAATATCTTCCATTATTTGATTAATGACTCTAAGTTTTCTACAAACTAGTACTTGTTAGCACTAGGTTTTTGAACTTACACAATAGGATTGTTATATGCGGATTGGCAAGATTAAATCAACTGATATTGGAGCTATTCAGTTTTTGATGCCTTCACTTGCATGCCTTTTTAGAAGATATTGTTTTAAATTAGGAGTCTTTGCACCAGGGTGGAGTTATACCTGAGCTGATGTTCAGGCCATACTGCTGGCCTCATGTTCTTCAGGATATCATCAGGGATTCTGGGTTGTATTTCTCTGTTCAGTTTTACCAAGGTGACGTGAAAATCACAAAAATCTCAAAAGTTATTTTCTTTCATGAGAAAGCTACTCATACAATACAGTGAATGCTACTGTAGATGATGTAATATGGTTAATGGTACAAGTATAAGAATGTTCACTAATGAATAATAACAAATGTATGACACCCATACCAGGTGTTAGTAATATGGTGATGCATGGGAAAAATGCCCCTAGTGTAAACTATGGAGGATAGTGAATAGTACCATTTTAATCTGTCATCACTTGTAACAAAGGTAACTACTGTTAAAAATAGTATAATTATAAAACATGCTATTAATCAATTGTAACAGATGTTCCATACCAATGCAAGTTGTTGGTGATGGGGTGGAGTATGATAATCCTGGATGTTATGCCTGACTGTTCTGTAAACTCACATCTTCTCTAATAAAACAATTAAAAAAAAATTACCCATCAGAAAACTAGTACCAAATTACAAACCCATCAATGTCCCTTGATTGTATTAAACTGATTCTTTAGTGGCTTTCCTAAAGCAACTGTTATTGAAGGACAGATCTGCAATTAGAACCTCATCATCATATATTCTACACAATATTCTTCCAACCACAGTGAGCATGTGGCTGGAATCCTTTTGGGTTGCTTTTCGTGTAAAAAAAAAGACCAGATGCCATTGTTTGTTAGTGGGAAGTCTGTAGGAAAGATACATTAAATAAGAATAACAGATCTTTTTGTTTGTTTTTTTTTTGTATACTGTATGGTGGGGGTCACATTTCATTCTTTTTCCATGTGAGCATCCCCTTATTGCAGCACCATTTATTGAATTTTTGTTTGTTTTTTTGTTTGTTTGCTTGGTTTTTTGGGGAATTGCATGGGCTTGGAATCACACCCAGGTCTACCGCGTGGCAGGCGAGAATTCTACCACTGAACTACCCTTGCACCCCCCAACAGATCGTATTTTATTTCAAGGAAGCTTAAAAGATTTTTTGAGGAACTATGGCCGACTCTGTAGGTAGCCATGTAAATAATATGCTTTGCAATACCTTAGTGTCTCAAAATCTCTCCCCTGCAGACCTGCTAGAAATTCTTCCTCTTTCCATTTTGGGTAATTGTGATGCCATCTATATGGGAACAAGTCATGGTGACACATAAAGGCCCCTGTTAACCAGGAGCATCCTTATTAATGGTGTAACTTGAGTGAGTTACCTAACCTTTCTCTGCCTCAGTGTCTTCATGTGTGAAATAAACAGTAAGTGCCTTTGAAAGTTGTTTTGAGGAGTTAACCAAGAAAATGCTTATAAAACATGCTGCAACAGTGCCTGGATCCATGAATGTCAGCAGTTAGTATTGTATTAGGAAGCATCTGTGGGTTCTTGTAAGAGTTAATCAGATTAGTCAACAGGACAGGCTGGGAAGAATGGAAGGAGTCAGGTAGGGAGGCTGTGGGGCAGAGGTTACAGTTTGGAAAGGGAGTTGGGATAAGCTGAAGGAATACCTAGAGAAGATAATGTTTGAAGGGGTTATAACCCGAAAGGATTGCTTATGTGAAGAAGTTTAAAAATTATCATTTCTGTTGGTATTAATGGCATTCTTAGGAAACTCAGCAATATAGGTCCATGGAGGAAAGAAATGATTTTTCCATTGTTAAATGTAGGTCTGTAGTGTCTTGAAGGTTGAAATCTTAAAGTGCCCAGTCTTTGACCAAAACATGACCAGTTTTATTTCCTGGTGGAAAAGTATGGCAGCTTAAAAAGGAGAATAAACTTGGAGAAAACAGAAGCTTGTTTCACAGGATGCAAATTGCAGTTTAGATTGTCATCAGGAAATCACAAATTGACTCAGTTGGTTCTAGAATTGTATATGTGACAAAACTAATAATGTTTTAGAGTTTAAAAATAAACTCCAAGTATTCATATTTTGATTATACTTGTTTCTACTTGAAATTAAAAAGTTTTAACACCTGGAGCAATCAAAATTAAATTGAAATTAATATTCATAAAATCCATTTGCAACCCATTTCTTTACCATGATTACTTTTTCAGAGTCAGCAAGCGGTATGTACTCTAGTAAGAGTGTCTCCTAATGGGAATTTTTTTTTTTTTAGGCATTGGAAAAACAACATTGATCCAGAAAGCCAGTGAAGTTTTAAAGTCCTCTGGCATGCCTGTTGATGGATTCTATACAGAAGAAGTCCGACAAGGAGGGAGAAGAATAGGATTCGATGTTGTCACTTTGTCTGGCACTCGGGGTCCTTTATCTAGAGTTGGGTACTGATTTTTAATTTCTATGATGTTTTATTCTCTAAAGTGTCCTTCTAATCATATTTTAGGGGTTTTTCTGTACTCATTCAACAAAAGGTAAAGGGTTTATTAAGCGTCTTGTTAGGTTGTTGAATTACACTTTGTTTTCCCTCCAGATTTGGTTTCTTCTTGGTCAGAATGGTTTCTTTTAACTTTATGAATCTTTGGCCTTTAGCAATTTCTCAGAGAAAAAAGACAGATTAAGACTGTCATATGAAAAACAAGACCATTAAAAAAATCATATTTCACTTTAAAGTTATTCTACTGAATCATAAACTCTTCTGATTTTGTAATTATTTGCCCTGTTTCTAGTGCCACTTTTCAAAGATGGTTAGTGCCTGCCATGATAACTGCAAGGTCCGTCATTGGTGGTGGGCACACACAGTGGTAGTTTTGCTCTTCGGAGAGAAAACTGGATCATATCAGCTTTGCACACCACCGCTTCTTGTATAGGTGATTTTGTAAGGATAGTTTAGCACATGCTGAAGGCTAGAGCCTCAGTGGAGTAGCTTAAAAATCAGAAATCAGTACAGGAGACTTTTAGCAAAGAACCTGATATCTTTTCACTCAGGTCAGTACCTCCTCCAGGAAAACGTGAATACCGAGTTGGGCAGTATGTCGTTGATCTGACTTCCTTTGAGCAGTTGGCACTTCCTGTCTTGAGGAATGTAAGTATGTGGTTTCTGCTTATTGTGCCCATCCACTCTGAGTACATTGTACGAATTGCTGGCCATGGCCCATGGTGGCTTTTGCTCTTAAGGGGAAGCCAGTTTTGCTTTTTCAGTTTAAAAGCTTTCAAGTTATTAAGCCTTAATAAGAGTATGCAGCATAGTTTGCTGTCACTCTGAAGTATAAGTCAACTCCTTGTCACATAAATTTAGCACATGTTTTATTTTGGGACGGCCTGGATGCCTAGCTGCTGAGGTTCCCAAAGCTAGGTCTTTCCTCTGTCTTCTCCATGTTTATATCTTAAACCTGCTTTCCCAACACAACAAACATGTAGGAAGGGAAAACATCACTAAATGAAAATAATGACCAATACTTACTGAATGCCTATTCTAATCTACTTTAAGTACTTAGTACATTATATAATTATGTTACCTGTTTTTTTTAATAGCTTTATTGAGATTCACATGCCATACGGTTCACCCATTTTAAAGTATAGAGTTCATTTTTTTTTTTAGTGTATTCACAGGATTGTGCAACCATCACTGCAGTCTAATTTTAAAACATTTCCATCATCCTTTACCTGTTGGTAGTCACTTCTTTCCTCCCTTGGCCCAGCCCCATGGCAATCAGTAATCTACTTTTTTCTCTATAGATTTGCCTATTCTGGATATTTCATACAAACAGAATCATACAGTATGTGGTCTTTTGTGTGTGGCTTATTTCACTTTGCATAATGTTTTCAAGTTTCATCCATGCTGTAGCATATATCAGTTCTTCATTTCTTTTTATGACTGAATAATGTTCCATTTTATGAATATACCACATTTTATTTATCCATTCCTCAGTTGATGTACATGTGGGTTGCTTTCAGTTTTTTGCTATTATGAATAATTCTGCCATGAACATTCATGTACAAGTTTTTGTTTGGGCATCTGTTTTCAGTTTTCTTGTGTATATACCTAGGAGTGGAATTGCTGAGTCATATAGTAATTCTGTGTTCAAAATTTTGAGACACTGCCATGCTGTTTTCTAGAGCAGCTACACCAGCAATGTATGAGTCATTCCTTAATGACTAATAATGTTGAGTACCTTTTCATATGCTTTGTTGGCCATTTGTATATCTTTGGAGAAATGTCTATTCCAATCCTTTGTCTGTTTTCTGATTAAGCTGTCTTTATTACTGAGTTGAGAGAGTTCTCTCAAAGTTTTGGATACAAACCTGTTATCTGAGGTATGATTGTAAGTATTTTCTTCCATTCTGTGGGTTGTTTTTTCATTTCCTTGAGAGTACTATTTGAAGCACAGATGTTTTTCATTTTTTTTAACTTTTTTTTATTGTATAGTATAACATATATGCAAAGCAAAGAAATAAAAAAGCAATAGTTTTCAAAACACTCTTCAACAAATAGTTACAGGACAGTTCCCAGAGTTTGTCATGAGCTACCATACGATCCTCTCCTAGCTGCTCCAGAATATAGGAGTCTAGAGGGCTTAAATATTTTTTGTCATCACAATAGACTTTTTTTCCTTCTTTTTTTGTGAAAAATAACATATACACAAAATAGCTATAAATTTCAAAGCACAGTACCACAATTAGTTGTAGAACATATTTCAGACTTTGACATGGGTTACAATTCCACCATTTTAGGTTTTTACTTCCAGCTGCTCTAAGATACTGGAGACTAAAAGAGATACCAATTTAATGATTCAGCATTCATATTCATTTGTTAAATCCTGTCTTCACTGTGTAAGTCCACCATTACCTTTGATCTTAACCATCCCTTTCTTTAGGGGTGTTTGGGCTGTGGTCATTCTAACCTCTTCATATTGGAAGGGTCTGTCACTAATATGGGGTAGGGAGATGGAACTACCTGATATTCTGGAGAGGCTGGTCTAGGTTTCAGGACTTACCTGAACCAGAGACCCATCTGGAGGTTGTAGGTTTCTGGAAAGTTACTCTAGTACATGGAACACTGGAATCTTATATATTACCCTAGGTGTTCTTTAGGATTGGCTTGAATGGTCCTGGTTGTGGATTGGCAGGTTTTGTAGGTAGTGAGGTCTACCTGAAGCTTACATAAGAGCAACCTCCAGAGTAGCCTCTCGACTCTATTTGAACTGTCTCTGCCACTGATACTTTATTAGTTCCGATTCTTTTCCCCCTTTTGGTCAGGATGGAATTGTTGATCTCATACTGCCAGGTCTGGGTTCATCCCTGGAAGTCATCTCCCACGTTGCCAGGGAGACTTTCACCCCTGGATGTCATGTCCCACGTAGAGGGGAGGGCAATGATTTCACTTGTAGAGTTGGGCTAAGAGAGAGTGAGGCCAAATCTGAGCAACAAAAGAGGTCCTCCAGAACTAACTCTTAGGCAAGACTAAGTCTAAGCTTCTATGCTGCCTACATAAGCTTCACAAGAGTAAGCCTCATGATCAAGGGTATGGCCTATTGTTTTGGGTTTCCCTAAAGTTTGACACAATATCAGGAGATTCCCTGATGGTATAGTTTAAAAGTTCCATTCTCTTTCTCCCGTCCTCCAGGGGACTTTGCCAGTACTTTTTGATTATCTGGTTAATATACTCTAGGATGTATTCAGGCATTACAATGATCTATACAGGATTAAAGGACCTCTTATTCTGGGCTCCCTGTGTTTCAGCTGTTCAAATGAGCTATACAGATAGGTTGAATTAGATTATGCACTACGGAAAATTTCATTTCCCGATCAAATAAACCTTTCTTCCATTGGTCTCAAAGAGTATGTGTGGTTCTAAAATTTAGACACTGTCTCCCTTACCCCAATGTTCTGAATTACTTTGACCCCAACCTGTTAGGCTTTGTTCTTATCTCTAAATATCAGGTTATATATATAAAACAGCCTCTCAAAATCTAGAAATAATAATCAGCACTCTGAACTTAATGTGTCTGCTATAAAAGCTTACAGTCTAGGCCCCTGTTTTCTTATAAACGTTTTCTAAACGCAACTATAACATTCTTGTTCTTTTGTTTTTGGCTTATTTTGTCTTACCAAATGTTCCATCTGTTCATTCACATCATTGCATTCCTCACAACTTAGTTCCTTTTTATAGCAGCACAACCTTTGTTCATAAGTATACATCATTGTTCACCAATCTACCTCTCCAACAGTGCATCCTTCAACCATCTGCATTCATCGGGCATCATGTAGAGTGCCCAAAGTCCACAGTCCATCAACATTCTCAATTTTAGATAATCTCATGTTTCAAGAGAAAGAAAACCAATAAACACACCCTCACCAAATAGGAAATCTAAACCTCTTAACTCGTCCCTCCCTCCGTTATTTACCAGTTGCTGTGGTTTCCTTTTGAACATAGCTCATAGCATGCAATAGCAGTTTTCCCCCTGTGCCCTGGAGTTAAACACTCTTTGTACAAGAATCATATCTTTGAATTCTTTAGAACTAATTCATATTTCTAGTGCTAATCAGTGGGACACGTAGGTCTGTACAACCCCTTTCAATCTTGTTCATCTTCCATATGGTAATATTACTTACAGACCCACTAGAGAACCACCTTCACTCCTATCTATTCCCTTACATTGGAGCTCAACCTCATTAAGTAACAGGCTTCTATGTATCTCTAATTCCCCTATATTCTATATTATAAGCCTCTGATTATACCTTTATGCTGATCATAAAAGTGGAATCATACAGTATCTATCCTTTTGTGTCTGGCTTATTTCACTCAGCATTATGTCTTCAAGGCTCATCCATCTTGTCACGTGCTTCAGGATGTCATTTGTCTTACTGCTGCATAATATTCCATCATGTGTATATACAACATTTTGTTGATCCATTCGTCTGTTGAAGGGCATTTGGTTTGTTTTCATCTTTTGGCGATTGTGAATAATGCTGCTGTGTACATCAGTGTGCAAATGTCTGTTTGTGTCATTGCTTTCACCTCTTCTGGGTATATACCAAGTAGTGCTATTTTGTGAGACATAGGGCAACTTGATATTTAGTTTCCTAAGGAACCACCATTCTTCCATAGTGGCTGCACCATTATACATTCCCACCAGCAGTGCATAAGTGTCCCAGTTTCTCCACATTCTCTCCAACATTTATAGTTTCCTGTTTGTTTAATAGCAGCCATTCTTATAGGTGTGAGGTGGTATCTCATTGTAGTCTTGATCTGCATTTCCATTATAGTCAATGCAAATGAGCATCTCTTCATGTGCTTTTGAGCCATCTGTATTTGCTTTTCAGAAAAATGACTATTCATATCTTTAGTCCGTTGTATAATTGTGTTGTTTGTTCTTTTGTTGTTCAGTTGTATGATTTCTTTGTATATAGAGAAAATCATACCTTTGTCCAGTATGTGATTTCCAAATATTTTCTCCTGTTGACTAGGCTGCCTTTTTACCTTTTTGACAAAGTCTTTTGATGCACAGAAGCAATTGATTTTGAGGAGTTCCCGTTTATCTATTTTTTCATTTGTTGTTTGTGCTTTGGGTATAAAGTTTAGGAAGCTACCTCCTATCACTAGGTCTTGAAGATGCTTCCCTACATTTTCTTCTAGAAGCTTTATGATGCTAGTTCTTATATTTAGGTATTTGATCCACTTTGAATTAATTTTTGTGTAGGGTATAAGTTAGGGGTCCTCTTTCAGTCTTTTGGCTATTGATATCTAGTTCTTCCATGCCCAATTATTGAAAAGACTATTTTGTCTCAGTTCAGAAGATTTGGGGCTCTTGTCAAAAATCAGTCAACCATAGATTTGGTGGTCTATTTTTGCACTCTAGATTTGATTCCATTGGGCAATGCTTCTGTCTTTGTGCCAGTACCATGCTGTTTTGACCACTGTGGCTTTATAATAGGTTTTAAAGTCAGGGAGTGTTAATCCTCCTTCTTTTTTTGGATGCTGTTAGCTAGCCAGGGTGTCCTTCCCTTCCAGATGAATTTGGTAATTACCTTTTCCAAATCTTCAAAGTAGGTTGTTGGAATTTTGATTGGTACTGTGTTGAATCCGTAGATCAATTTGGGGAGAATTGACATCTTAACTATATTTAGCCTGCCTGTCCATGAGCAGGGAATGTCTTTCTACCTATTTAGATCTCCTTTGATTTCTTTTAGCAATGTTATGTAGTTTTTTGTGTACAAGTCCTTTATGTCCCTAGATAAGTTCATTCCTAAATACTTGATTCTTTTAGTTGCTATTTTGAATGGAATTTTTTCTTTAACTGACTCCTCAGCTAAGTCATTGCTTGTGTATAGAAATGTTACTGATTTTTGCACATTAATTTTATATCCCGCCACCTTGCTGAATTTGTTTATTAGCTCAGTAACTCTGCTGTAGATTTCTCAGGATCTTCCAAGTATAGTATCATATCATCTGCAAATAATGAGAGTTTTGCTTCTTCCTTTCCAATTTGGATACCTTTTATTTCTTTGTCCTACCTGATTGCTCTAGCTAGAACATCTACCACAGTGTTGTTAATAGTAATGACAGTGGGCATCCTTGTCTTGTTCCTGATCTTAGGGGAAAGATTTCAGTCTCTCTCCATTGAGTACAATGCTGGCTGTTGGTTTTTCATATATTCCCTTTATTATATTGATGTAGTTACCTTTGATTCCTATCTTTTGAAGTGTTTTTATCAGAAAAAGATGCTGAATTTTGTCAAATGCTTTTTCAACATCAATCAAGATGATCATGTAGTTTTTCCCTTTCGATTTGTTAATATGCTATATTACATTAATTCATTTTCTTGTGTTGAGCCATCCTTGCATTCTTGGTATAAACCTCACTTAGTCATGGTGTATAATTCTTTTAATGTGTTGTTGGATTTGATTTGCTAATATTTTATTGACAATTTTTGCATCTATGTTCATTAAGGAGAGTGGCCTGTAGTTTTCCTTTCTTATAGCATCTTTGCTTGGTTTTGGTATTAAAATGATATTAGCTTCATAAAATCAGTTAGGTAGACTTCCTTTTCCCTTTATTTTTTGGAAAAGTTTAACCAAGATTGGTGTTAGTTCTTTCTGGAATGTTCTATAAAATTCCCCTGTGAAGCCATCTGGCCCTGGGCTTTTCTTTGTAGAAAGAGTTTTGATGACTAATTGAATTTCTTTACTTGTGATTGGTTTGTTGAGATCTTCTACTTCTCCCTGAGTCAGTGTAACTTGTTTGTCTGTCTTCAGCAATTTGTCCATTTCATCTCAGTTGTCTAGTTTGTTGGTGTGTAGTTCACAGAATCCTCTTATGACTTCTTTTATTTCTTCAGGGTCTGTGGTAACACACCCCTTCTCATTTCTAATTTTTATTTGGTTTTATTGATCCTCTCTATTCTTTTGTTCTCCCATTCATTTATCTCTGCTTTAATCTTTGTTATTTCTCTTCTCCTATTTGCTTTGGGGTTAGTTTGGTGTTCTTTCTCAAGTTCCTTCAAGTTTGCTGTTAAGTCCTTGATTTTTGCTCTTTCTTGTTTTTTAATATAGGCATTTAGGGCAATTAGTTTCCCTCTCAGCACAGCCTTTGCTGCATCCCATAAGTTCTGAAAAGTTGTATTCTCATTTTCATTCATCTCCAGATAGCTGCTGATTTCTCTAGAAGTTTCTTCTTTGACCCACTGGTTGTTTAAGAGTGTGTTATTAAATCTCCATATATTTGTGAATGTTCTCGTTCTTTGGTGGTTATTGAGATCCCCCTTCATCCCGTTGTGATCAGAGAATATGCTTTGAATAATTTTGGTGTTTTAAAATTTATAAAGGACTGTTTTGTGCCCCAGCATATGATCTCTCCTGGAGAATGTTCCATGAGAACTAGAGAAGAATGTATATTCTTGTGTTTTGGGGTGCAATGACCTATATATGTCTGTTAGGTCTAATTCATTTATCATATTTAACTTCTGTATTTCCTTGTTGATCTTCTGTCTGGTTGTTCTATCTATAGGGGAGAGTGGTGTATTGAAATCTCCTACTATTGTTGAAACATCTATCGCTCCCTTCAGTTTTGCCAATGTCTGTCTCATGTTCTTTGGAGCTCCTTGATTCGGAGCATAAACATTTATGATTGTTATATCTTCTTGGTGAATTGACCCTTTAATTAGTATATAGTGTCCTTTGTCTCTGATGAAGTCTTTACATTTAAAGTCTATTTTGTCTGATATTAGTATACTACTCCTGCTTTCTTTTAGTTACAGCTTGCATGGAAAATCTTTCTCCATCTTTTACTTTTAATCTATTTGTGTCCTTGCATCTAAGATGAGTCTCTTGTAAGCAGCATATAGCTGGATTATGTTTCTTAATCTATTCTGCCAATCTGTATCTTTTAATTGATAAGTTTAGACAGTTAACATTCAAAGTTATTACTGAAAAGGCATTTCTTGAATCCACCATCTTATCTTTTTAATTTTATTTGTCAGATCTATATATTCTTTTACCTCTTTCTCTTTGTATTCTTTAAATTACCCTCAGTGGTACCTCTTCAATTCTGTTCCCTTTTTTTTTTTCAGCCAGCAGAACTCCTTTTATAATTTCTTGTAGGGCCAGTCTCTTGTTGACAGATTCTTTCAGGACCTCTTTGTCTGTGAACACTTTAATCTCTCCCTCAATTTTGAAGTACAGTTTTGGGTGGGTACAGAATTCTTGGCTGGAAGTCTTTCTCTTTCAGGATCTAGAATATATCATACCACT
>PVIY010049956.1:0-16451 GCA_004026745.1 Myrmecophaga tridactyla
AAACCCTGAACTTCATCGGCCTTCTTGAACCAAGGTATCTTTCCCTGGATGCCTTTGATTGGACATTTCTTTAGACTTGTTTTAATTGGGACATTTTCTCGGCCTTAGAACTGTAAACTAGCAACTCATTAAATTCTCCCTTTTAAAAGCCATTCCGTTTCTGGTATATTGCATTCCGGCAGCTAGCAAACTAGAACAGTAGGGAAACTGAGAGGTGCAGCCCCTTGGAGGGCAGTGTGGTGGTCCCACAGGAGGCTAGGGGTGGGGTTGCCACATGATTCTGAAACCCCATTGCTCAGTATATAGCTGGAGGAACTGAGTGTGGGGACACGAATGGACATTTGCACACTGGTGTTTCTGGCAGCAGCGTTCTTTTTTTTTTTTTAATTAATAAAACCAATCAACATACAAACACAGACATCCTTAACGTATGAACATTCCATACATGGTGCGCAATCAATGGCTCACAATATCATCACATATTTGTATATTCATCACCATGATCATTTCTAAGAACATTTACATCACTCCAGAAAAAGAAATAAAAAGAATAAAGAAAAAACTTATATATATCATACCCTTACCCCCCTCTCATTGACCACTAGTATTTCCCTCTACCCAATTTATTTTAACATTTGTTTCCCCATTATTATTTTTAATCCATATTTTTTACTCACCTGTCCATACCGTACTTAAAAGGAGCATCAGAACAAAGTTTTCACAATCACACAGTCATTTTGCGAAAGCTACATCATTATATAAACATCTTAAAAAAACATGGCTGCTAGAACACAGCTCTACAGTTTCAGGCACTTCCCTCTAGCCTCTCTAACACACCTTAAACTATAAAGGGGATAACCTCCAGGATAACCTCTTGACTCTATTTGAAATCTCTCAGCCACTGACACTTTATTTTGTCTCATTTTTCTCTTCCCCTTTTCAGTATAGGTTTTCTCAATTCCTTGATGCTGAGTGCTAGCTCATTCTAGGATTTCTGTCCCACGATGCCAGGGAGGTTTACACCCCTGGGAGTCATGTCCCATGTAGAGAGGGGGAGGGCAGTGAGTGCTTGCCATTTTGGCTGAGAGGTAGGCCACATCTGAGCAACAAAAGAGGTTCTCTGGGGGGTGACTCTTAGGCCTAATTTTTAGTAGGCTTAGCCTATCCTTTGCAGGGATAAGTTTCATATGAACAAATCCCAAGATTGAGAGTTCAGCCTATTGATTTTGTTGTCCTCACTGCTTGCAAGAGTATCAGGCCTTCTCCAAATGGGGAAGCTGAATTTTCCCCCTTTCTCACCATTCCTCCAAGGGCACTTAGCCAATACGTTTTTTATTCACTGTTCAAATCACTCTGGACAAACCTACAAAATCTCATGCCCTACTCAAGGTTCCATATACTTATGGTGTTCAATTAAACTGTCCATATAAGTTATATTAGGAAATGCAAATTATATTAGTCAAAATATAAATTTTGTACCAAATAAACATATTTTGCTTTAGTTTCATACATAAGTTGAAGTTTTAAAATATGAATTACCATCTATTTTCAATACCCTGGCAGCAGTGTTCTTGATCCACAAAGGATGGATGTGGCCTAAGGGTACAATGACTGAGGAATGGAAGGGGGAACTGTGGTGTACATATACAACGGACTACTGAGCAGCCACAAGGAATGAAATTGTAATGCATGCAACTAGGTGTATGAACCTTAAGGACTGTATGTTGAATGAAATGTCAGCAACAAAAAGACAAATATTATCAGGATTCAATCATATGGGCTAGCTATAATATAAAAACTCAGTGAATTGAAGTCAAGAATGGGTTATGACATCATTTCATCACATGCAAAGTAAAAAAAAAAATGCGTGAAACTACTATGTACAAGATAGTGCTTGTGACAAGAAAGTCACGAGACAAGACAGTCACTAGATAGTGCCTCTGTCCTTGAATTTACAGTCAAATGTACATTAAGTTCAATATAAAATTTGTATCCCCTTAAATTACTTTATAGAATACATGCTTAAAGTCATCAGTGTAAAACTACATATTTATAACTTGAAAGAATTTGGCAGTGAGGGATATTCTTCTATCTTTTTATTTGGTTTCTCAAAATGGAAACATCACAAGTGAGTTTTCTGATTCATTTTTATTATACAAGCTGAACTTGGACTTGAATTTGCAGACATATCACTGCCATTTCAACTGGAGAAATGTACTCAGTGATTAAAACCTAAATATATACCTTGGTGTATGAGAAAAAAAAAAAAAGAATGGTTTATGAGGTTGGGGTCTATTGTAAAGGGTCCTAGATTGTAAGCTCTTACATCAGTCATATATATTCAGGAGTTGTAACTGTTATTTCTAAATTCTGAGATACTGAGCTGTTTGTTTATAACCTGGTCATTCCCAGAAATTTCAGGTATTTATGTGACATCTGAGAGAGTTAGAGCACTGAAGCTATTAAAGTCAGCACTACCCCATATAGGAACTATTTAAAAAGTTGAAAAAGGGATCATACTTCGAATAGAGATATGAATGAAGCTGATCTGGATAGGAGAAAGGTAAATCAGAACATAGGGTAAAGGAAGATACCATCCATATTTTAAAACTTCAACTTCTATGTGAGACCAAAGGGAGAGATGTTAATTGGTGCAAAATTTATATTTTGGATAGTGCATTTCCTAATTTAATTTGTATGGTCAGTTTAGTTGAACACCATTAAGTACATGGAACCTTGAATAGGGCGTGAGATCTTGTTGGCTTGTCTAGGTTAGCATGATGCCCCAATACATCCCAGAGTAATTTGCACAGTGAGTAAAAGAAGTATTTGCAAGGTCCCCTTGGGGGACTAGAGAAAAAGGAAGAAATATTCAACTTCCCCATTTGGAAAATTTCTGATACTCTCACAAGCAGTGAGGACAACCAAATCAATAGGACGAGCCCTTGATCTTGGGGTTCACCCCTATGAAACTTAGGCCTGCAAAGGATAGGCTAGCCTACTTAAAATTAGGCCTAGGAGTCATCCCCAGAGAACCTTTTTTGATGCTCAGATGTGGCCTCTCTCTTTAAACCAACTCAACAGGTGAACTCACTACCTTCCCCTGCTATGTGGGACATGACTCCCAGGGAGGTAAATCTCCCTGGCACCGTGGGACAGGAGTCTCAGGATAAGCTGGGACCCAGCATAATGGGATTGAGAAAGCTTTCTTGGCCAAAAGGGGAAAGAGAGAAATAAGACAAAATAAAATTTCAGTGGCTGAGAGACTTCAGAGTCAAGAGGTTATCCTGGAGGTTATTCTTATGTATTCTATAGACATCCCTTTTCAGTCTATGTTGCATTGGAGTGGCTGGAGGGAAGTACCTGAAACTGTTGAGCTGTGTTCCAGTAGCCCTGATTCTTGAAGATGATTACATAAAGATGTACTATTTACAATATGACTGTGGGATTGTGAAAACCTTGTGTCTGTTGCTGCTTTTATCAGGATATGGACATGAGTAAAAAAAATATGGATAAAAATAAATAAATAATGGGGAGACAAAGTTTAAAATAAACTGAGTAGATGGAAATACTAGTGGTCAATGAGAGGGAAGGGTAAAGAGTATAGTATGTATAAGTTTTTTCTTTCTTTTTCTGAAGTGATGCAAATGTTCTAAAAAATGATCATGATGAGGAATACACAACTATGTGATGATATTGTGAGCCACTGATTATACACCATATATATGGTATGGAATATATATATGTGAGAATTATCAATAAAAATATAAATAAAATAAAATTCTCTAAAATAAAGTTATGAAAACGAGAATACTACATATTTTTAAAAGAGAATGATAATAATACCAGTACTGCAGGGAGAAGGGAGAGAGGCCTGTGGGAGTGCAAATTAGTACCAGCCTCCCAGGGGCAAGGAGCAGACTCTATACAAATTTCAGGTGTACATCCTTTGGTCTAGCTAGCCTATCTCTACATATTTAACTGAGAGAAATAATAAAGAAGGTGCACAGAAAATTGGATTCAAATGTTCATCACTGAATGATTTTAAGGAGTGAAAAACTGGAAATAGCCCACATATCTGATAATAAAGAAATGAAAGGATAAATCATTATCTTTCCATATGTAGAACACGGCAGGAATTAAAAATGATGTTGTCGAAGTACAATTATTGACACAGGGATATATTCACAAACTACCAAAAATAGCAGGTTAATAAAATATTATTCCCTCCATTTTATGCACGACTTTTCTGTAAACCTACAATTTCTTTAATAATATATATATTTTATATATATAGTATTTTCCCTTTTTTGTTAAATATATATATGTAGATATATACTGAAATAAAAGTCTGGAAGACTTTAGATCAAACAGTTAATGACGGTTAGTTTTGGGTGATGAGATTGGGGGATTTCTTTTCTTTTAATCTTCTTTTGCTAATCTGTATTTCTTGGCTTTCTAGCAATGTATGATAAATGTAGTGGCTATTGTTTGGATTCCAAACAACCCTTTTGTGAACAGATTCTGCCTGTCCACCCACCACGGAAAGGTGGCATATGAGCTGGGTTGGGTCAATCAACTTGTGCCTTGTTCCCCGAGCCACAATCATAGTACAAAATGGACTTGTGAAACAAACCAAGTCAAGTAAAATTCCTCCTTGATTTTTTCTTAACTGGACCTAGCAGGGTAGATACATTTTCTTCTGTGGTCATAAAGCTATAAGGAGATAGCCCCAAGCCACCAATACCCTTGATTCCACTTTCACCAAGGAGGCCACTCTCACAGAAAAGTGCAAAGAAGAGTGTCCTGGTGGCAAGGAGCCTCTAGCTCCATGAATCCCCATCTATGCTCTTACCTTTCAGTTAGGTAAGGAAATACTTACCCTTTATTTGCTCAAGTTTGTTCAAGGTTTTTTGGTTTTTGCAAAGAGACATACATTTTAAAAACACAATCCTCAAGAACTAATTGGGCTTAAAAACTTGAACAGATTATAGCAAACAACTACTTTCATTTTCTGCCTTCTTTAAACACCAATGTACTTGACTGTGGTGATGGATCCGTAGTATACTGAAAGTAACTGTCTACAAAGATTTTGAAACTTTCAAACCATTGAGGTAAAAGTATGTTACACTATATTAAGTGCAGCACTATCAATGCTTGGTCAAATTTTATAGGAACATTTTCCCCAAGGGAAGTATTTTAAGTACTAAAAAATATACATTACATAAATGCAGCAAATTTCTCTTGCAAAAATTTAAATATATTTTGAACACAATTTTTAACTGTAGCCATTTCTGTTGTTAGTGGCTACGAGAAACTAATGCTATAAAATTAAGAGGGGTAGAAAAATTGAAATAAAGATCATTTCTACAGTTAAATGATATATTCAATCCCTTATTTGGAACACTGCAAAAGAAGCATATAAATTTTATTAAGAGAAAACTTCTCTTTTATTAAGAGAACTAAATAAATGTAGAATAAATATTTTAAAAATTTAAAAGAGGAATGCCTTGCAGCCAACCCAAATATAAAGATACATGATTCTTACATAAAACGCACAGCCCTAGTCAGTATGTAAACTTGCCTGTCCTGTGCCAACTTCAAAAGACTCGTAATCAACATTCACAGAAGAAACATAAGCACCAACTGGAAGTTTCCTCTTTGACTCATTAGACTCTGAAGAGAGAGAAGCCATTTCTTTAGCTTTCTGAGTAGTTTCCTCTTGCCCTTTTGTCAAAGCGGCCACTGCTGCCTTCTTTTCTGATGCTGCTTTTCTCTGTTCCTGTGAATTATCAAAATTCAGCACATAACCTTATGGAAAAGTTCAGTTATCTGCTATTACTACAAAACATGCTATCTCAAAACGTAGGAACAGTTAATAATTTGATAGGTGTGACAATGACATTGTAGTCATTAGAGAAATGTCCCTTCTAGAGATGCACACTAAATATTGTAGGTAAAAGATACCACAATGACTATAATTTTTTAAAAATCTTTCAGGAAAAAAATGTTAAGAAGGAAATATAGCAAAACAGCTACAAATAAATCTAAGTATTGGCTATCATTACAGTTTTATATTATTCTGCATATAATAATATAATACTGTAATTCTATACATAATTAAAAAACAATAAAAATAAAAGTTAACTTTCCCCTTTATGATCTCAACTTCAGACAGTTTAGAAGCATTCTCTAATTGTAATATGCATGCTTTCTACATAGATTTGAAACTCAGAAGAGACTTCATTCAACATTTACACCCATTATGTCTACACGGAGCGCTGATAAGTCTTCATCAAAAGCATTTTGGGAACTACAGATAAATACACCATGTTACATACATACAATGGAATATCACTCAGAAATAAAAACGAATGAACCACAAATGACACAACTGGTTGAATCCCCAAAACAATATTTGAGTATAAGAAACCAGATATTGTTGATTCCATTTATATGAACTTCTAGAGTAAGCAAAACTATTCTGTAGTGATAGAAATCAGAACAGTAGTTACCTGGGAGAGGAGTTAACCAAAAAGAAGCATGAGGGAACTAAGTGACAAAAATGTCTATTCTTTAGGCGGTTACTACATAGGTATATACAACTGTCAAAACTTACTGCACTGAACGCTTATAACCCATGCATTTCCATAAATAAATTAACAAAAGCTTTGGGGAACATCTCTATAGAAGGTATATTTCTGTAATGAGATAAATTCATTCACATTGCTTTGTAATCACACCCGGAATCCAGCGACAACATCAGGAAAATATGAATGACTGTTGTGATAGACTTGTCTGCTCCCCACAAGCACGTGTTTCATTCCTTCCTTCCTTAAGATGCAAACAGCCATAATTAAGTCTGTTTAAATAGCTCTCATCAATTCCTAAAAAACAAACAAAAGCCCAAATCTGTCTTATCTATTAATTATTTTCCAACACCAGGAAATCAGGAAAAAAGCTCAACAGTTTAATTCAAAGGTTAATATAGGAAAAAGACAACTCTCATTCCACCATTAATGTTTTGGAAGCTGAGCTATCACCAAACTGCATCTTTGGTTATCTCTGTCCTTTGAAGGCAGCACAGGATTAAATCTAAAATCCAAAATGAAGAATATTTTCAGTATTCTTCAGTTTAAGTTCACCTTCTCACTCAGAAGCCATAGAACTTAATTGCTAAGAGAACTGTCTAAATTGCTAAGAGAACTGTCTAAGAGATCATAAACTCTCCTATTGCCATTAGTTGTTTCATTTTCCCAGGCACGAGCAGTAATTTAAAACTAAGTGGACCAACATACACATACTTTGGCTATCAATATTCCCAACACTAAACATTTCCATATCAAATAAAAATTACTAAGATGGTTTATAAACAAAAAAGAAAGAAAAAGCACAGGCCACAAATACTTGATGTCCTTATAAAATAACTGGCTAATTTGGGTTCCATTATTCCAATTACAGTTAAGTCAATAGGATATATCATATTATGTTACTATTGATCTCGCACCACTTTGCTATCTGTGAAAATCGTAGAGTGAGCACTGGCAACTTGGCTGAGAAAATTTCATGGTTCATCCAGAGACAGTTACTTTTGAATTTAAAAAATAAGCTCACTTTATGGATTTTTACTCCTTTCAAAACATTCTTGTAATGTCATAATTTATATATCCAAGCAACTGCAGCCTATAAACTGGGTTCCTTCTGGAAATTTTTCAAAAACTATACTTTCTACTTTTTTCTTTTTGTTACAGGATAGAATCAAGGACATGATGTAGGCCTGAGAGCATAGCTAGCTTACTGGTTTTTGGTTGTGCATATATGTTTTTACCACAGACATGAGCTCCACTGATAGATACATGGAGAACATGTTCTTACACATGGAATACCCACCCTGACGTAAAGGAGCACTACACACTCAGGTCCCTGTCTAGGTTTAACCAACGTGCTCACTGGAGATTAATACCTCAGATTGACCTCACAGGGTTGTTATGAGGCTCAAACGAGATGAAGAGCACTTTCCAAACTGAAGTTTTATGATCCAATACACAGTAAAACCCCAATCCCCCTCTCCTGGGGCAGAATTGCCACTCCCCTTCTGGCTCTGACAACACAGATGGCCCTCTGCAACAGGAGTGAGGTGTCATAATTTGGAGTCACTTCACTCCCCTATGTATGCCTTTGTTCATCTCCAAATTCCAAGAACTGAGCACAGTGCCTGACCCATAAGAGATATTCAATAAACAAGCTGAATGACTCAATTTCTTAAACTCAATACAAAAAACACAGCATATTACATAAAAAGAAGTGGCATATGTTAAGTCCCAAATAAGTAGCACCAATCAAAGAACCACAGAAGTTCAAATCATGGAAGGATCATCAAAGACCAAGTTAACACAACAAAACAACATTAAATAGTTGTTATGCCACCCTAAGTATTATTAACTTATCTAATTAGATAGCTCTATAAAATTAATTTAAACAATAAATTAAAATTAAATTATACAAGTTTTTCCTGGCTGTTTTATTTATTTTTAAATGTTTATTGTTGTTGCTATTTTGTTTTGTATTGTCTAGAATTTTTGCTTTTTGATTCTTTAATAATGAGATGCATGTGTGTTTCCTCACCCCTTTAGATAGTGAGAAGGATTGGGATGAAAGAAACTGGCTGACATTTACTGTTTCACAAGCATTATTTCATCCTCACTCCAACCCTATGAGGAAGATATTATCACTTTCATTTTAGAAATGAAGGAAACTAAGGATCAGAAAAGTAACGCAAATTGCTCAAGTATATGCAAGTAATAAGTGGTCAATCTGGGAATTTGTTGTGGGAATTGGGAACTGCGAGTAATTGGCCACTAATCCCATTTTGCCCAGGACTTTCGCAGTTTTTGTATCAGGAAATGCCAGTTTAAGACTGAAAGTCCTGTATCCCAGGGACTCTCAGTCCTGAGAAAACTTTACTGGGATTTCAACCCAGTTCTAACTGACTCCAAAGTCCTGGCTTCCATTGACTTCATTACTGTGCTCCGGATAAAGAGCAAACTAGCTCACGTGGCCTTTATGGAATTAACAAATACTGCCAAAGTATAAATGTGTTAGTCTCAAAATAAGGCTTTTTTTTTTTTTTTAAAGGCAGAGATGAACTTTACCTGTTTGGCTGCTTTATGTTTTACAAAGTTAGCTATCTTCTTTCTGGGTCCAAGGGGTATGCCCATTTCTTTCAGATCATCAACTGTACACATAAGCTTTAAAGGGAAACAATGAAGCATATTAATCATTCAGAGGCATGATAAATGAACTAAAACTGGAATAAGAAAATTATAAAAGAAATTATATCATCTAAAGCAGTTTAAGATCCAGAAAATTAAAAAGCTAATTTTTTTGTTTTTAAGTCATCGATTAATCTGTAGAATCTATGGCCTCTTCATCTGAATCATTCTATTAATTTTTAAAATACATGCATGTTGCAGAAAATTCAAAAGCTATAGTCAAGCTTACAATGAAGTCTCCACTCGTCTCACTCAATTCTCTCCTCAGCAGCAACTGCTGACAATATGCTCTCCTTCCAGAGATATCTTATTTACGCACAGCATCTACATGCTTTTATGTGTGTTTACATGTACTAAGCTCTGCTCTCTTCATGTAAGGGATCTTAAAGATCATTTTACCCTAGAATCTCTAACACTTATAATTTATTCAATAGCTGCCAGGTACTTCCTTATGTGGATGCACCTTAACTGACTTAACTAGGGCCCTACTGGTGGATACTGGATGTGGTTCTTAGGCTTTGCTATTACAAATATCCTTATAGATAATTCTTCGTGAATATTTCTGTAAGCATTCCCAGCAGTGCTATGATACTGCTAAACTGCCTCCATATAAAATTTATGCTCCCACCTACAATACACGCAACACTGCCTACATCCCCTCATCCTGGCCACACAGTGTATCATCAAGCATACCATTTTTGCCAACCTGGTAGGTTAAAAAAATCTCTTTGTACTTTTAATGTATATTTCTCTTATTATGAGTTTTCCCAAATTAATAAGTCATTTGTTATTTCCTTTTCTGTGAGCCATCTGTTCTTAGTCTTTGCTTCTTTTCCCATTGGGCTGATTTTCTTTTTGCAACTTATTCATAGAAGCTTTGAATATTAAAGAAATAAGTCCTTTGTCTGTAAAGCATGTTCTAATCATTTTTTCTAATTTATCATTGCTCATTGTTCATGGGGTCTTCCGCTATGCATTTTTTCTCTTTTTACCTTATAGCTCTGAGCTTTGCATTATACTTAGAAAAGGCTTCTCAGATTATAAAAAAACTTTCACCTGTGTTTATAATATTTTAACATTTAAATATTTTATTTATCTGGAACACATTTTGATATACAAGTGCCTAAATCATTGTTTTTGCTGTTTTGTTTTAAAAAACAGAATGGCACTTGGTTTGCTTTTAAAAAAAATAACATAGAGACAATGGTCTTATATGCATGCTAAAATTCCAGCTGTGTTCCTCCAGTACACATACCATTCACTGTGCAATCTGTCACTGAGTAAACAAATAGTGCAAGATTCATCTCAATGGGATCTAGGCTCCTTGGTAACCAAAATTAATTATTGGTCAGTACTGAAATACCATGGGATATTACTAATACAAACAACCATCCTGAAGGCAGACTTGTGAAGCTGAGCAGTTCAGACACCAAAAGTTTTTGCCTCTTAGTTGTCATATTGTCGAGTAGATGAATTCCATAGTATGATCTTTCTCTAAATTTCACTAATGCACAACACATCCAAATCCTAAGAACCTGGAAGTTTAGTTTTTAAATCAGAAAGGTTTTAATAGTCCCCACAGTCACATGTGTAGAATATTTGGATGAATTTCTTCATTAAACCCTTTTTTTTATTATATTATTATATTGTCCCTTGACTTTCCATTATTATGTAAACAATGGAGATATAGAGCAGGTTTGTGATGATTTCTATGATAACTTTTTTTTTTTTTTTTAATTTGCATATGAGCAGGAGGCACCAGGGATCGAACTCCAGACCTCCAGCACGGCAGGTCAGAGCTCTGCCCGCTGAGCCACAGCAGCCGCCCTCTATGATAACTTTTCATCATCTTAGTTTTCATCACCTTCTGCATCTTCTTTAAGTGTGCCTACTTTTGAAGCATCATGTTGTCCATTTTTTTGAGGCTTATTTTTCTTCCAAAATTCAGATGCAAGCTCAAGTTCTTGTTCAAGTAGTCCAGGGACCAGCGTATATATTGTTTCCTCTAATGTATTATCCAATCTCAACATTTCTAATGGATTTGTCTCATGAAATTGTTTGCCATACCTTGGATAATCATTGCTATCCTAAAAGTGATGGACAATACAAGTCTTATAAAAGGTATAGAGGCATTCCATCATCATAGTTAGCTTGATGGAGGCCCTGTATTCATACAGCAAGTAATGCAAGGATTGAAATCTTTCACTAAGTGTTTCCTGTGGTAACTGTACTAGCACACCGGCCCAAAGGGAAGGAACATAAAAGAGAAAGAGTACTGACCATAGTCTGGCCAGGGCCTCTGCCCACCCCACTGCAAGTAGGAGGGAGTGCACCAGCTCTGTGGGACCTCTCGGCTGGAGTCCAAGAAGGTACCACAAGCCAGAGGCCTAAATCACTCTTAATTTTCAATCTTAGATACAAGGAAAACAATTTTAAACAAAAATGAATCAAACTATCATCAATACCAAGGACTCCATATCAATCTTTTCCTTCTCAAAAGTGCTAACATATTCAGAAAGGCTAAGTGCTTCCAAAGTTTCTTGCAAAGTTAGGACCTCCTCATTTTCAACGTCAAGGTCACATGATTCATCCAAAGTCAGCTTTGGCTCTTCAGTCATCTTAAAAAAGAAAAATAGGAAGAACATCACAAAGTTCAGAAAAATTCTCATAAAATATCTTTCCTGATTTATAGAAAAATTTTAATTCTGCTCTGCACACAAACCGTAATTTTAGGAACGTTACTGCCCAAAGCTTGAATATGCTGAAAAGTATACAAATTTGATATATCACTCTGGTTCCCATTTCTTTTTAAAAAACCGCTCTCATTTTTTTCTATAATCCATATAGAATTCTATACAGATTTTTCCCTATAATCCATATAGAATAAAAGTTAAATGAGAATGTCAAACAACTAGCTATATGATTTCACTACATTCCTAAAGCTCAGGGTATTTAAATATATACAAATACTTCAGGAAACAAGTTTAGAATGAGGAAACTGTTCAGCTCCAATTCTAAATTTAAATTTTAATTAGGCTGCATGCAGACATACCTGCTTTTCTTGAAAAGGTAGCTGATTCATAACTCCATTAGCAACAGCAAGAGGTGCAGGAGACTTTGATAAATTCAAATCTTTTTGATTAGACAGTATGTCAAACAATATTAAAGAACCTATGGAAAAAAAAGAACATATGAAAAAGAAGCATTTTGCTTAGTGCTGTACCAAAATGCTTTTATAACACTAAATTCTCCTACATCAATTTTCAAAGTTCATAGGCAGAAGTCACACAAAAAAATAGATGTTAAGATTCAATAATCAGTATTTGTGCTTCACCAAACACAATAGTAAGTTAAAATATAAAACATTCTTAGGCGATATTAGAATGAATAACAAAAGCAGAACCTGAACAGAAAGCATTAACTTCTACCCTTTAGAAACATAATATCTAAATTTTAAATCTTATACTAGCAATGTTACCCATATTGAAAACAGTGATGGCTCAAGAAAAATTATGTTTCAAGTACATATTTGATAGTTTTACCTAAACTGTGACCAGCAACAGAGACCCTCCCTTTGAAGTCTGGGTTCCTACTCATAAAGAGTGCATGTAAACGGTTTATCTCCATTCCCACTTTTTCCACAATTGTCTGACAGTAGGTGGGGCTATTGTAAAATAAAACATCTAGCAAGGTTTCATTGGTAAAGTGACGGAACCGACCAATACTTGGTAAAGTGATCTTCTTAATATTTCTGTTTAAAAAGAAAAAAAAAGCATATTCAGTTAGTATCCATTATAAATCTGTTGATTTTTGAAATGTTTAGATTTTGATTCTCAAAAATATACAGTTAAAAAATTCCACAGACTAATTATGAACTGATTTTGTTAGCAAATAAATTGAGAAAAAGCAAACGTTATTTGTGACTATAACTGTACTATGCATTCTCCGAAGAGATCTATTGTATAAAATAAGGCATTTAAAAATGATTTTTAAAAAGATTTTAATTTTATTTTTAAAGGAGAAAGATTAATCTTCCATTTTCCTTCAAATAACAGCAAATTACAATACCTGATAAAAATCACGGGTAGAAAAGACAATAGCAAATGTAAAAAGGAGCAAAAAAAAACAACTAGAGAATGAAAACCCTTCCTGATTCGAACATAAATATTACCTAAACCCATGGTTCTCAAGTGGAAGCATTCAAAACCATGTAGGGGCATTTTTAACTGTCAGTGTCTCACAAGTGCTACTGGCATTCAGGGGTATATTCTAAGGATGCTAAATGGTCTGCCATACACAAAACACTCTTGCACAACAAACTGTCCTGCCAAGAGCATCTAAGTCCATGGTTCTCGGTTGGGACAATTTTGCCTCCCAGGGGACATCTGGCAACATCTGGAGACATATTTGTCACAATGGGAAGAAGGGTGTCACTACTGTTATCAACTGGATAGGGGAGGCTGGGAGTGGCTTTAAATATCCTACAGTCTACCAGACTACAGAGCCCACTGTCTAAACCATTCTAGAATAAACTAGTACTGGCTTAAATTTCTGAGCTTCTCTTAAATACTTACAATAGGGACAAGTTTTTAAAAATATATACATATCACATACATAGAAAAAAGAGTAGTGTATAGACTTAACAGCCAGTATTTAATCATGTATCAGAGCAAGCACACAGTAAAATAATCATCTGGCCCAAAATGTCAACAGTGCCAAGGTTGAGAAAATTGATCTAAATGGACCAAAACAACATTCTGTGGTTTCATTTTTTAAATCTTTAAATTTTCAATTGATCTCACCTGTTGTAGTGACAAACAGGTCATTCAATAAACCTTGATTACAGTATAAGAGTTGACCACCAGATCATTTATATAAAACTTAACCATATTTCTACCTTACAGATTCTACCAAAAACAAATATTATTCTTCATAAATTGTCTTGTGTGTATTATCACCTTATAAATAAGACCTTATCTTTTACTGCTTTTTCTCCAGTGAACTTCACATTATCCTAAAAGCTCCCTTCTAAACCACCATAGATTACAACAGTATTTTAAAGCTGGTTTAACGCTCATATATTATCTTAAATATTTACAACAGAACAAGTTTAAAATATACACACACATACAAAAACTTTGTATTTAATCTGTCAGAGCAAGTATTCAATAAAATAAGAAATGTATCAGTTAATGTCATAATAAACTATTTCAAATTATGGGTTTAAACTTTGAATCTACATTTGACTAATTTGAGAAATAAGTATCAAAATTCACAAACCTGTCGACACCTGTGGCATCCCCACCCAATGAACTATGCCAATGAACTGGAAGGAATTCCACTCTGCTTACTTTCTGATCATCTAAAGATTTCTTGAAATGTGTCCGTAGCAATTTGAGAGAAACCACTCTAAAATCATCCACTTTAAAAACACAAACAAACAATTAGGTAAAATAAATTAATTAAATTTTCCTAAATAGCAAATTACTTGAAATATGCCAGTAATTTTCATAACCTAAAGATAAATTTTTCAAGAAAAAAAAATGACAAAATTCATCAAAAAAGATAACCAACCTCCAGGAAGCTCTTTGTAACTTTTTGTTATTTTAGGGGAATGTACTGAAAAACATTAGCTTAGCTACCACTACTGAGAGGCACAGACTCCAAAGTCAAACTACCTGCTTAAGGATTGTGCTCTGTGCCTACTGATTGTGACAAGGAGAGATGACTTGACCCTCTGAGCCTCAGTTCCTCACCTAAAAATGGAGATAACAGTAATAGCACCTAAACCCAAAGGCCTGTGAAGGGTGATAATATCATACATGCAAGGTACTTGGCAAATAAGAAATATGCACCGTTCTTATACAAATATAAAAATAAAAGTTCAAAAATCTTAGTAAACCAAGCAAACACAGTTTCATTGAAAAATCACTCATGACTAAACCTCATCACGAACAAGTTCAGTGCATTCCTAGTTGCTGGAAGTGCTGAGAGACTATCTGTCTGAAAGACTAGACTAAATTGCTTCCAGGATCCCTTCTTATTTTTCAAGAGTCTAGGATTTTATAAATTAGGTATGTCATAAGAGCAAATTAAGAACAAATTAATTTTTTCCACTGATCATTTAAATCTGCCTCTTACAAACCCTTAGAGGTAAGAAGCATAGAGCTGAGAACTATCCTAAAAATGAACATTAAAACTCTTCTTTTAGAGCCTGTGCGCTGCACTGTCCTTTCTACTGGTCTGCTTGCCCTCGGGCCACCAGTGTCCTGTCTCTCCTACAGCTCCGAGGGCTCACCCTGTGTTCCAGGGCCTGAGGAATCTGTGCTATAGTCGCGCCAGGGTACAGGGCTGCTCAAGCTCCCCACGGGGCCTTGGCGCCTAGGGAGCCAGAACATCGATGTCAGCCTACTTCAGGCCTTCCTGAGGAGGTGCCCTGATGTGAGAATGTGCTTCTGACCATGTTGCAAAGGCCTCCCTATTTCCTGCCCTGTGGACTGTGGTGCTGTGTCCACACTGAAGTCAGATCTTCCTTCTGCAGGACCAATGTGGACGTGCCTGTGGTGCTGGGACAACTTGGGCAGTGTATACCGAGGAAAAGTGCCATGAAGTATGATCTGAAGACTTACTAGCTGTGCTGGTTTGAAGCTATTATGTACCCCAGAAAAGTGATGTCCTTTAATCCTCATTCAGTATTGCTGGGTGGGAACTTTTTTATTGTTTCCATGGAAATGTGACACAATTGTGGGTGGGAACTTTTGATTAGATGGTTTCCAAAAAGATATGTCTCCACCTATTCAAGGTACGGTTGCGTACTGGAGCCCTTTAAGAGGAACCATTTTGGGAAAAGCTATAGAACCAACAGAACCCACACAGTAGAGACTTTTGGAGATGCATAAAGAAAATGCATTGAAGAAGCCTGGAGAGAAAGTTAGCAGACGTCACCACATCCCTTTCCATCTGAGAGAGAAGCCCCAACTATCATCGAACTTCTTGAGCCAAGATATCTTTACCTGGATGCCTTAGTTTGGACATTTTATAGCTTTGGTTTGGACAGTTTCACAGCCTTAGAACTTTTACAATAAATTCCCCTTTTCAAAAGCCATTCTGTTTCTGGTATATTACATTCCTGAAGCTTTTAACAAACTAAAACACCAGCTATAGGACATGCACAAGCCA
>PVIY010049957.1:0-16449 GCA_004026745.1 Myrmecophaga tridactyla
TATTGACATTCCTTTGTTCTTCCTCATGCAAAAACATTTTTAAAATTTGTACATTTAGTCACTATCATTATACACTCTAGGCATTCCTGGATTATACCATCTCAGTCTTTATCGTCTATCTTTCTTTCTGATTTCATTTGTGCCCCCAGCCCTCCTCCCTCTATCATTCTCACATTCAGCTTCATTCAGTGTTTTAACATAATTGTATTACAGTTAAGTAGTATTATGCTGCCCATTTCTGAGTTTTTACATTCAGTCCTGTTGCACAATCTGTATCCAGAAGGGTGTACTTTAGTTAAGGTGGTGGGAAATCCTCTCTGATGAAGCCAGTGGGCCTCATTCTATCCCTTTCTAGCTCCAGAGAGCTAGTCCAACTTTGCAAGCACCTGGCTTACTAGGTCCCAACAGGTCCCACATGGAAGTGACCATCTCAGCATTCTCCACATAGAAGTTGGTTTCCTAGACAACTTGAATCCATTGTGACTAAGGGCCAGTGCTTTCCTGTGGTTGACCTGAGACTTAACTCTTAGTTCCAGTTCTGATTTATATCAGTTAAGGTCCTCCAGAGAAACAGTATCAGTATGAGATTATACCTATATATAATTTCAAGAAATTGGCTTATGTGATTTTGGGGGCTAGCAAGTCTAAACTCTGGGGCAGATTAGCAGGAAGCCCTTAGACAGGAACTGATGCTGCAGTCCAGAGTGGAATTTCATATTCCTCGGGGAAATCTCAGTTTTGTTGTTAAGACTTTTCACTGATTGGATGAGGCCCACCCAGATAATTAAGGATAACCTCCTTTACTGGTTGCATATGATTAACCAGATGTACAAAATATCTCTACATCAACACCTAGATTGGTATTTAATTGAATAACTGGGCACTATAGCTTAACCAAATTGACACATAAATGTAGCTAACCTTCACAGAGACCAAGATTGGGAACAAGTGGCTAGTTGGGGGAGATTGATATAATGCCTGAATGAGCACATATACTGAGGATGTTTTGGTGTCTCCATAGGAGGCCAACTGTATGACAGTATTTTATTTGGTTGAAAAGCATAATATTCCTATAACATGAATTGCACCCATTCTGTAATAGGAGGCTGATTAGGTGAAACTATTGGTTTATCACTAACTATACATTGCTTGTTAGTAAACAAGGAGGCATGGACTTGAAAAAACTAGGAGTATCTGGCTTACTCTTAAAATTTGAAGCGATCATAAACACATAGCAAGTATTTCTTGGGCACTTGCTATGTGCCAAGTACTAGTCTAAGTGTTTTATGCATTTTAACACATTTAATTTTCACAATAATCCTATGAGGATAAAAATTTGTTGTTGCATTTTACAAATGCAACTAAGTCACGGAGTGTTTAAGCAACTTGGCCAAAATCATTCAACTGGGAAGTGACAGAGCTAGGAAAGAAATAAAATTTCATGTGTTTTTATGTGGGAGACATTGGTTTTAAAGGATTAGGCATAGTCAGAAAGAATAGCAAATCTGAATTTCTTCAGCAATTATTTTTAAATCATTCAGTAGCCCATTCTGTATATTCAATCATTGTCCTTGATAATAGGCAAACACCAATTTGTCTTTCTTCTTAAAAATCACAAATGAAATTAAGCAAAGCAGGAGAGGATTCAATAAAAGTGGTAAGTCATAGTCTCCTTTTAATGCAGAGACTTTTATAAGTTATGTCAAAAGCTCATTCATTCATTAAGGACTTTGCCTGCAACTGTCATTGAATGGCTTAGTGAGATTTATTCTATATAACAAATGGTTTCCAAATCAGCTGGAAATATGCTCAAGTCTGCCCAAGTTATTTCTCACATATTCACTTTGTCCTTTAATGTTTCTGTAGCTGACTCCTTCTAAGTCTGACAATGTAAGGGGCATTGATTTTTTCCTTCATTGAAACCTTAATGATCCTCAAATTGAAAGACTCTTGATCTCCTTTTACATTCTTTGAACAGTCATTCTAGAAGACAATAATACTTACGTTATTGTCCGATGTGTCCCTCCCCACTCTCCTATCTGGAGGTTAAAGTTTCCATTGCCTATCCTGCTGGGGAGCTATCTTCCTGGACTTATTTCCTAGAGATTTTTTAAGTGTCTATTTTCCAAAAGCTAGTCCACTGAAGAGGCAATGTATGTTTGTCTGAGGTAGGATTAAAAGATTTCATAATTAATTGCTGCATTAATCATCCAGCATATGACAAAAACAGAAGTGCTTTGGGAACACACGTAGCAAGGATGTTTTGTTATTCATTTTTTTAACCAAAGCACTGTATTATATTTAACATCTGAAATTTGCCAAATGCATTAAAACTTCATGATCTTGATCTGTGGCAAAAGTAACAAAGGGTAGTCACCTGATTTTTAAAGAGAATCGTTAAAATAAAAGCACTCAGAATCATAAGAACAAAAGAAATCTGAGAAATCATATGTTTGTCATTCAAAAATATTCCGAACATGAAGGAGGCAGGCCTTTTTTAAAAGTGCTTTTTAGTCAACATATCAGAAATGAAAGTCTTTGGCCCAACCAATTCTAGTGAATAAATGGCTCAGCCAAAACTAGAATATTCTGACACTGATAAGAACACCAAGTGTTCATTGTAATTACCAGTAAGATGCTTAAGAGGTGTAAAGAAATAAATAACATTTTAAAAAGAAGTGAAGTATTTCTTGATTTTTCAAAGCACATTTCATAAAAATATTTCAAGCAAAAAATGATTTTTAAATTTAATTATGTGTCCTCATGGCATTGCTGAAGGACACACATACTGGCCTTATTAAGCTTTGTATCCCCAATGCCTTAAATAATACCTAGCCCATTGAAAGCATTCAACAAATATTTGATGGATGAATGAATGGATGAATGATAGGAAAATGAAACAAAATAAAACTATACTGGAAAATACTGCCCAAGAATCAGGATTTAGAATTTTAAACATGTAATTGTGGTTTTGTTAAAGTTCTTTATTGTTTTAGTCACTAAAATAGGAATTATGTGGTCTGCTAATAAACAATTCACTCTAAACCTTAATGACCTTCTACATTTAAACTTATTTTTTAGAAGAGTGTTCTAGGGTGTGCTGAACTTTATTCTGGACGTTCCATTTCTGGTTCTGCCTCTGAAGGCAGCCTAAGTTAACATCTTGTTGTTTCCATTTTCACAAACTACATCGCAAAAAATTGATACCACATCACCTATGCTTTTCTCTGATTAAATCCAACAAATCTACCTAACACTTACTAAAAACTGTACGCTGGACCCAAGAAGGAATAAAGATTGTCAGAAAGGCTGAAAATTTAAAATGCAAAGCCTGTTACTATCTACTGCAAAACTTCAAGATCTGTCATTAATAGTGTTCTTTGGCTTTAAGGAAGATAAAAATTAGAACCTTCACAGTTTTGGTTAAAATATACAGATTTTAAGAGTTTGGGAGGTGAAGATGTGAAAGAAAAGGAAACTTTTAAGGAAGAGATTTTTTAAAGGTCTCATGTTTCTGACAAATGGTACCTGTGCTTAGCTAAAGGGATAATAATATTGTGCAAACAATTTTTCAAGTGCTAAAGACTAAATTCTAATAACAAAAAAAATTGTATTACTTTTTTTCTTTAAAAACTATGGATTTTATTTAATATTTGCTGTATAAACTAATGAAAAACCATACCAAAATCTCTGGGTTTGGGGTTTTGTGGCAAATCATTTGACAGCCAGTTTTTCCATCTTTAAAATGAAAGTATTTGGCCTAGAATATCTCCAGAGTCCCTTTAATCTAATATTGTTTATTTTGCTTTTAATGGTAAAATCAACAATATTTATTCATTCATTAGACAGTTATTCAAGCACTTCTTTACATGCTGGTTACTACATCACTGGAAATGTAGTGGGGAACAAAAATATATGATTCTTCACTCACCAAATGTGCTGGTTTGAAAGGAAGCATGTCCCCTAAGAAAAGCCATGTTTTAATATAAATCCCATTTCATAAAGGTAGAATAATCCCTATTCAATACTGTATATTTGAAACTGTAATGAGATCATCTCCCTGGTTGATGTGATTTAGTCAAGAGTGGTTGTTAAACTGGATTAAGGGACGACATGTCTCCACCCATTTGGGTGGGTCTTGATTAGTTTCTGAAGTCCTATAAAAGAGGAAACATTTTGGAGAATTAGAGATTCAGAGAGAGCAGAATGATGTAGCCATGAGATGCAGAGAGTCCACGAGCCATCAACCTTTGGAGATGAAAAAGGAAAACGCCTCCCGGGGAGCTTCATGAAACCAGAAGCCAGGAGAGTAAGCTAGCAGATGATGCTGTGTTCACCATGTGCCCTTCCAGCCGAGACAGAAGCCCTGACTGTGTTCGCCATGTGCCTTCTCACTTGAGAGAGAAACCCTGAACTTCATTGGCCTTCTTGAACCAAGGTATTTTTCCCTGGATGTCTTTGATTGGACATTTCTATAGCCTTGCTTTAATTGGGACATTTTCTCGGCCTTAGAACTGTAAACTAGCAACTCATTAAATTCCCCTTGTTAAAAGCTATTCTGTTTCTGGTATATTGCATTCTGGCAGCTAGCAAACTAGAACACCAAGTTTACAGTCAGAGTGGGGCACTGTGTGCTAAAACCAATAGTCTCTATGAAAATGATGAAAATGTTGCCATTAGGGCAAAGACCGTTCTCTATTTGAGACAGACAAGCTTAATTTTTAAAAAATTATTTTTATTAATTTTAACTTTAAAAAAAAATAGGACAAGAAACACAAACATTCTTAACATATGATCATTCCGTTCTACATATATAATCAGCAATTCACAATATCATCACATAGTTGCATATTCATCATCATGATCATTTCTTAGAAGATTTGCATCAATTCAGAAAAAGAAATAAAAAGATAACAGAAAAAAATTCATACATACCATACCCCTTACCCCTCCCTTTCATTGATCACTAGCATTTCAATCTAAGTTTATTTTAACATTTGTTCCCCCTATTATTTATTTTTATTCCATATGTTTTACTCATCTGGACAATTTCATTTTTAAAAGAAGTATTAATGGTTTTCCCTTTCCTTTTACCTTGCAAAACAAACATGATGCAATTCTGACAACTTCAATGAAGTTTTAAAATTCTCTGAAATTAAATGGCTGTCAGTCACTCCCAGGATGATGGATTGATATTAAAATAATCACTTCCTGAAAAAAATATTGCAAATGGAAGCATGGAGATTTGTACTAGTTATTACCATTTTCTAGGCCTTTTACCAAAATAACTGAAGAACTTACAGATGAAAAGGGAATGAGGTTCTGAGTTAGGGACATAACCAACACCCTTTAAGCTTTGCAACAGCTCTGCAAGGGAAGTGATTAATATTATCCTTTCTTCTTAGATGAAAAAACAGGCTCAGAGAATGAAGTGAAGTAATTGAAGTCATGTTGCTAGAAAGCAGTAAAAAAAACAAAAAAAAAAGAAAAGGATTAAAATCCAAGTTTGTCTGGTTTCAAATGACAATATCCTTTTCACTACACAATGCTTCCTCCAATAAGGGAAAGCTTTGAAGTGCTGTTTTCTAAAGTCTATTCAGTGGAACACTACTGAGGCAAGTTGTTCCAGAACAATGAACTAATTCCATGGTCAAATAACTATGGGAAATGCCAAGCATCTTAAAGGCTTTGAAGCATTACATAAGAGAAATGTTTAATTTTATTTAACCAGCTCTTCCCCAAACTCATTTGACCACTAAACCCGGTTGTTTTTTTCATTTAGTACTTATTAACATCTCTTAAAACCATGAAAATAATCTAGGATATGCTTAGTTGAATGATTAAAGGAGGAAAAGGAAAGAATGAGGGCTTTAAATGGGAAATTCCATTTAAGTAAGCAATTAAAATAATAATAATAATAAAAACTAGCAGGCATGGGGGAAGCATTTTTAAAAGTGTAGGATATAGTTGGTGTCCTCAATATAGCTGGAAGATTGAGGTGATAGGAGATGGAGGGAATCAGAGGCAAAATACACATGAAATAAATACAGACAGCATATTTTTCAGTGCAAGTGTTTAGTAATTAATGTGAGCTGAAGTTGAAGGAAAGGAGTGGAGGAGAAATTAGTCTTCAGCTGGACCTTGAGGAAGGTTAAGATTTAGAAAGGGGAAGAAGAGACTGGGAGGCACTGAAAGGCAAAAGTTTAACATGTATGGAGGAGAGGTAAGAAGTGGTTCTGAGGAACTAGATAGGGAAATAAAATAGGACAGGTAGGGTTGGTCCAGAATATAGACAGCATGCGGAAAATAGAAGACATTTTATTGCTAATGATAGAAGGAGACATTGAAATCCTAAATATCACCTAGATTAATCTGGATGATGTGATGAGATAACTTTAAAATTTTAGAACTGGAAGGGCTCTTACAACAAAGAATAAATGTCTGTCAAATGAATCAGTCAGTCTTCTTAGTCCAGTCTCCCTTGCTCTACAGATCTGAAAACTGAAGCTCAGAGAGGTCATTTAATTTTCCTAAAGTTACACAGCTCACTGTCAGCCCACCTGAGTTGAAAACGCAGGTCTTCTGAATACCGAGAAATAGTGTGGCTCAAGGGGAGCAAGGCAAGGACATTAATTAGCACCACTGACAGAAGAATGATTTCTGTGCGAAGAGATTTATTTAAAACAATTAAAGCAGACAACTCAAAACCTTCTATGGCAAAATTTGTGCTCTTTTAACTTGCTCCCAAGTCACATCTTAGCCCAGTATTTTGTGTAAATAAAAAATACCTTTGGATATTGCTGCCAATAAAGAAAGACAAATTATGGAAAAAGGAAATGCATTTCTAAAAGGCAGCATTTCTCAAAAAGCATATGGGAGAGGGTAACAAGAAAGGACAAACATTTCTAATTAAAAAAGAAATCTGCTAGAATACTCCCTCTAACTCATGTTATAATCCTTTAATTCACTATTATGGACATTCCATATCTAGTTGCTTCAGATGTGTTTAGTGCCTGGACTAGCTTCAAAGCTAGATACTAACAACAAACATTTAAAAGGCATTCCATGATGAAACCCCAGAGTGATGATAAAGGTAATATAGATTTGAGGTAAAATTTTGACGAAAAATATTAGGGTTGGCTGCACAAACATCTGTGGACATGGAAGAATGCTAGGGTATTGAAAAAAAATTGGTGAGGAACAAAGCATGCCCCCAGAAGTCCCATGCCCACTTTTGGTGTAAAAAGTCAAAGCATGGTGTAAATGGAAGTTAAGAATTAACAAATAATTATGATTATTGAGCCATCATAAAATGATTTTCTTACTTTCTCATATATTGTACAATGACCGAAGAGAAATGCCTGAGGTTGCTGAATTGTGGCCCAGCTGCCTTGATCTTTGATAAGGATTGTACAACTATAGAGCCTTTATCTTGTGATTGTAACAACCTTTTGACTGGCCCTCATTTGTACCCCCAACTCTTTTTTTCAACTTTAGAGCTTTATGATCACAAAAGACAGCCCCAATGTTTATTAATGAAGGAACTTGAGTCAGCCCAGAACTAACCCACCCCAACTCCTGAACTATCTTGCTAGAGGGATCTGAATCTAACCAAAACTGGCCCACCTGACATGTGCAGTAGCTTAAACTTTAACCTATAAGTAACTTGTATCTCATAATATGGACTAAGCATGTTATCAGTCTGCACATGCTCAATAATTAGATCATATCTAATTTTGTCATCCGGAGCCACTGTGTTCATTATTGTAAAACCTGCCCATCTTTTAATACTATAAAACTATCAGACTTGACTGCAGTTTAGGGAGACAGATTTTTAGGCCAATAGGCTATTTCAGACTTAGCAATAAACTCTTTCTCTTTTTGAAACCAGGTATCTCAAGAAGTGGTCGTTTGAGTCCATAGTCAGAAAACCCATGCTTTTTCTTTTTTTTGCACGGCCAGGCACCGGGAACTGAACCCGGACCCGGCATTGTAGGTGAGAACTCTGCCTGCTGAGCCATCGTGGCCCGCCGGAAACCATGCTTTTGATCAGTATTAGCAGAACAAAAAACTACCCAAGGCAAAGGTGGCCTCCACAGGAGCAAAGATTACCACTCAGTCACCAGCAGGCAGGACCACATGATAACCTGGAGCCTGCGAGGTCGGGATTTGGAGGGGTCTCAGAGACAGCACATCCAAAACGCGAGCTACGCCCTGGGCTTCGAGTCAGGCGGCCACAGCGGTTTAATCCGCAAAGCCCTCTGGGATTCGTAGTCTTTCTCCCCCTCAGCCTGTCGGAGGAAGGGAGACCCTACTTTATGTAAATGACGCGCCCTCTCCAACCCTGCTTCCCTCGCCTCTCCTCCCTTTCCCTCCCCCCACCTTCTTTCGCGGAATTTGAAAATTCCCGCGGAGCCGGCGAGGGAGGACGAACACTCGCGAGATCTCAGGCCTCCGCCGCCGCGATCTCCTTTCCTCCTACTCTCCCCTGCCACCCCCGCCCCTCCCACCGGGCGTGTGGGTATCTGTCGGTCCACTCCGGGTAATGAGCACAGCAGGCCGGCACTGCCAGGCCGAGGAGGTAGGGTAGCCAGCGTAAGGGTGTGCAGCCGCGGCGCGGACAGCCCTTGCGCGTTCGCCACTGAGCGGTTCTGCCGGTTTGCAGCTGGCGAAAGCCTCGCGGGGGGTGTAGTTGTGAGGTGGCCGCGGAGCGTCGCGAACGAGGCCGGAGGGGAGAGGAGCCCCTTCGCGAGGCGGAAGTGCGTGCGCGTCGGCTGTGGCGACTGTCTCCCGGGAGATGCTGTGAAGAGCCCGCTCGCGAGGAGCTCGAGCCCCACTGGACTCGCGGCCGCGGCGGCTGGATCACCCGCCTTTCTCAGGTAGGTACGGAAAAGAGCGTATTTGGGTCGGCGCGGCGGAGGGCGGGTAGGCGCGGCCTGTACGGGAAACGGGGCCCGTCTTGTCCAGTCCCGCCTGTCCTTCGGGCCTAGGCCCGGTTTATGTCCTCTGTGGGCGCCACGGCAGCCCTGCTCGTGGATCAGGCCCGAGGGGGGAATGCGGGAGGCGGCGGCGGGTGCGGCACACTCGGAGGGCGAGTTATATAATCTCCTGCGGGCGGAGCGACTGCACATGGCGGCGGAGAGGCACCGAGGGGTCCGCTTCCCGCGCCTCGGGCGGCGGCCGTCGGGCCTTAACCCACCCCGGGCCGGCTTGAACCGCGGTGATCCCTCCCCGCCGTTGTTCCCTGGTGCGGTTGAAACTCTGTCGGGCCTTTCTCTTGCGAAGCCGCTGGTGGTTTGAGTCCGTCTTACGTTGGTGTGCGCTCCACATGCTCTTGGGCCTGGCTGGGATGAGTCCAGGGCGGGGAAGAAGTTTTAGTGTGACTTGTGATTTGAAACGTGCAGCACCGTTTCAATGAGGGGTCAGATAAAAGAGAGGTGAAGTAAAAACACATAATTTGTCTTACTTCACTTGGAAAGCTGAGGACGATTACCTTTGCTGTTGGTTGGCAGTTTTGGGATCGGAGGCAAATTTTGTTCAGAGTCAACGAGGTTCATGTTAGCTGTGTATGGTTATGAAATGAGTGTTATTTTTTTCTTCAAATAGTTTGAGAACTTTTTGGAAGAACCTGGGTCCAACATGCAAGTCTGTTGGAAATTCTAAACTTCAGTTTTATTCTCATTATCATAAAGAGCTTGTGGACTTTAAGAACCGTCTTTCGTAGAGACGAAATTAGAGTAGGTATATTTATTTTGGAGGATTTGACCAGGGATGACAAGCCCAGCTCAAGTTAATACTTGAGGGATGCGCTAAGTGTCCTAGGAGCTGTGGGATATCCATATTTTCTCTGTACTGTGATTTTTGGATTTAATTTCCCAATAATCCAGTATCGAAGTTTCACCAGTATTTAAAACAACAGTTTCTTTTTTAAATTAAAAGATCGTCTAGATTCCCGGTGCCTGCCCCTGCAAAAAATAAAAAGGAAAAAGAAAGATCGTCGTACAGCAATTTTATGAGGGGTATTGCTTGATTTAAAAGGTAAGAGGGCGGTGCAACGGTAGCCTAGTAGCAGAATTCTCACCTGCCATGCCGGAGATCCGGGTTCGATTCCCGGAACCTGCCAATGCCAAAGAAAGAAAAGAAAAAGAAAAAAAAAAAATCAGTGTAAAAGGGAAGAAAACATAGTTTCTTTTTCGTTCCTTGTGAAAATTTTCAGGGACTCGTTTTATTTTAGAATGAAGCCTAAATTCTCTAGCCTTCATTTCCTTTAGGGTCCTTACAATAAGTATGTTCTGTCTATCCACAGATTTTGTGCTTCAGCTGTTCCAATATAGTCACCATTCCTGGGCCTGTTTTCTTGAAGATGCACTTTGATGTTTCTTTCCTCATGTCCTTCATTCAGCCTGGAGTGCAGTATATGCCTTTTCAAATTCTCAAATTTCAAATCTTTCTTAGTCTGTATGCTACTTTTCCTACACGGTCTTTCATTTCCCTTATTCCACTTCCCTGGTGTCTCATCATATGTATCTGCATCATATTGTAGCATGTATTTCTGTCTGATATTATGATTAGTTGTAGTAGCACCTTTTCTATAATGTAAACTCCTTGAGGTCAGGAAGCAGGTCATCTTTCTGCCCTTGTATTCTTCTCCTAACAATGTTTTAAAAGTAGTGGGTGATTAATAAATGTTTGAATTAAATTTGAAATAACTGCTAAAAGGTTGAAAGTTTCTGGGTCGACTCATAGTTTACATTTAATTCATAATTACTAGTCTTCTTTTTTAGTTAGACAACAAGAAATAAAATTCCATGGAAAATGTTTTGTATAAATGCTTGCTCAGAATATATTGCAGTATAATTATTGAGCACAACTAACTTTGAGTTTTGTCTTCTGCCATGGATTTCAGCTACTTCGGAACTGTGAGAAATGATATACAGTATTGATACAACGTAATATTTGTATTTTTTTCGCAAAAAATTTTTTTGTTTTTGCTTCTTAATACTGAACCACTGTATGCTTGAATATAAATTGGGACCAAGAATGAGTGTTTAAAAAATAATTTTACTGTTTAATATGTCTCTTCCATGACCCTGCTAAGGACCTATTAGTTGTAAGACATTGTGATCTGTAGAATGCTGAAGAATATGACATGATGATTTTTGCCTTTTAAAAATTCATAGTGAAAAAAAAATTCATAGTGTACTGGGAAAGACAGAGGTAAACACAAGCAATGATTTTTAAAAATCATATTTAGGATTGATGACAAAGGTGGAAAGGAATGAGCTCAGAGATAAGATTAAATAAGGAAAAGAAGGATTTAGGGAAACTAGTCCTTGAATGATGAGCGGGGCTTTGGCAGATGGAAGCGGTAAGAGCATAAATAGAAGAATGAAAATGGTAGGGAAATGGTAAGCTGGTAAAGGCAAGCTGGTTTTGAGGGACAAGGCTGTAAAGTTAGTTTAGACTACTAGATTGTGGAGGCTCCTGATTGCCTTTGGCTGATATCTCAGTTTTTTACATGTAGTAAGGATGTTTTTGAGGAAGGGAATGATGTAATCTATCAAGAAAAATGGACACTTTTTTCATCGCTAGCAGAATATTCCTACCCCTTCCTATCTAGACCTTGGAAAGGAGTTGAAATTTTTGTAAATTATTTTTCAGAGGTTGCCAATCTGGCCTGTCATGTAGGCTAACTCTGTTTAATTTTGTACACTTTTGAGCATAGCTAGCTGCTCAGTGTATGTTGTGAACATATTCTGACTTTGGCTTTACGTAAGATAATTTTAGAAATTTTTAGAAGTTTTTGTCAATGGGCTTAAAATGTTAAAATTCACACTGTAAGTTAGAGTGGTCTTGAAACCAGTTTTTGCCCTGAAGATTCATAGGCTAACTTCTAAATTTGAAAACCTGTTTTTTAATTTACTGAACATTTTTGAACTCCCTTATGCCAGTCATCCTGATAGAACTGAAGTCAGACAAATAAGTACTCCTCTTTTCTAGAAGCTTGGGTGTGAAAGGAAGACAATATAGAAATACAAAATTACATATTGGTAGTTGGTTGAACCTAGATTCAAAATCATTTCTGTCTGATTCAAAGTTTGTGCCCTTTCCAGTGCCCTGGAACCTGTGATTATGCTACAACTTGGGTTTTCTCTGCCACTAATGGGTTTAGGAATTTTTTTCCCCCTAAAGAAATTTGAGGCCACTGTAATTCCAGTGGAACTAAATGATCATCAGTAAGTAAGTACATTCTTTTGGCTGTGTGGAAGCAACATTTAATTAAAGGACCTGAAAGTGAATTATATTTGTTAATCTAATCCTGGAAAACAATTTATAATAAAAAGAAGGGTGAGATGAAGGTAGGGAAATACTTAGGAGGGAGTTAATGTACTAAAGATAGAGAGGAAGCTGTGGATTCAGCCTTTCGTTTTTGTGCATCCAGCATTTAACAGGTAGTGAGCGTTTAGTATCAGTTGAATGAATCTGGAAATAGACTCAGGATTGGTAAACTTGCTTGAATGTTGGAGGTAAGGGGAAGATTCCAGCAAAAGTTGAGCAGCTTCAGGTATTCAAAGTTCTATAGTCTTTAAATTTAATTTCTAAGTTTCTAAAGAATGGATGGATTGACTTAATATTTTACAGTTAACTTTGGGGGTGCATAGCTGGGCCACAGGCCATCTCTGATCTGGCCTTGGTACTTTTTAACACTTGAAAACATGAAAGTTTGATTAGCCTATGCTCTATACAATTCTATTTCTGATGAATTAGTGTAATATTTACTTTTTGAATATACTTCTGTGTAAGGTGCTGAATGATATGATAACCCCCATTTACTGGTACACTCCAAATTACAAACATATTTTTTTGTATTTTGGGATTTGGCGAATGAGTCAAATGACCATCTCATCTTACACTCTAAGGTTATGATTATATCTTCTTTCTATCTCTTTTTTTTTCTCTCTAGACCATTGTTCCCCCCCACCCCCCAGAAAGTTTTTGTTTCCAATATTATTATCTGTTTGGGGGTAGTCATTGAGGCAATTTTTTTTTTCCTCATAAAAGTAGTATGGAATGCTGTGTTTCCCAGAATGATAGTATCAGTGATAATGAGGTAGGGTGCCTGAAACCACAGGAAAGATATTATGTCAGTTTTACCAAAAGATTTTTAAGTTTCACTAATGTCTAGTACATAGAAATTGCTTCATAGATTATAGATTCCTTTTCACACCCTCTCTTGCCTTTTGAGCATGCCTTTCAATCTTTTATCTATAGTTTAATATTTCTGTATCATATTGAGGAAAGGATCTGTATTTTTTTTCAGAATGGATTGCTAAAGTATCTCAGGATTATCAATAATCATAATTTTCACAGTGATTTAAAGACTTAATCATCTGGACTCTTGCTTTCATTGATGTACTGTTTTGTTTTTAAAGAATCAACTTTTGATTTCACTGATTTGTTTTTTTCTGCAGGTTTTGAGATCTTTAACACTATATATTTCCCTCTAAACATTGATTCAGCTGCATCTTACACATTTTGATATGTCATGTTTTCATTTTTATTCAGTTCAAAATGCTTTCTAATTTCCCTTCTGATTTCTTTTTCCACACCATGGGTAATTTAAAAGTGTGTTGTTTAGTTCCCAGTATTTGGAAAATTTTTCCAGATATTTTTCTGGTATTGATTTCTAATTTAATTCCATTGTGGTCAGGGGACGTACTTTGTATGATTTTTATCCTTCTAAATTTATTGAAACTTCTTTTATGGGCCAGAATCATTGCTGTGCACTTCAGAAGAATGTGTAGTCATCTGTTGGGTAGAATGTTCCATGCGTGTCAGTTAGATGTAGCTCTTTATCCTTACCTCTTTCTAATCTGGAAGTTCTGTCAATTCTGGAGAGAAGGTGTTCAAGTATCCAATTATAATTGTGGATTTGTATTTCTCCGTTTGTTTCTATCAGTCTTCATGTATTTTGAAATTCTTTTATTAGCTATGTAAATGTTTAGGATTGTGAATTGCCTCTTGATGAATTAACCCCTTTATCATTATAAAATTACCCCCTTTATCCCTGGTAATATTGTTGGCTCTGAATTTTATTTTGTCTGATTTTAATATAGCTGTGTTCTAGTTTGCTAGCTGCCGGAATGCAGTATACCAGAAACGGAATGGCTTTTTAAAAGGAAAATTTAATAAGTTGCTAGTTTACAGTTCTAAGGCCGAGAAAATGTCCCAATTAAAGCAAGTCTATAGAAATGTCCAATCAAAGGCATCCAGGGAAAGATACCTTGGTTCAAGAAGGCCGGTGAAGTTCAGGGTTTCTCTCTCAAGTGAGAGGCACATGGTGAACTCAGTCAGGGCTTCTCACTTGGCTGGAAGGACACATGGTGAATACGGCGTCATCTGCTAGCTTTCTTTGCTGGCTTCCGGTTTCATGAAGCTCCCCGGGAGGCATCTTCCTTCTTCATCCCCAAAGGTCGCTGGCTGATGGACTCTCTGCTTCGTAGTGTTGCTCTCTCTGAATCTCTTTCATTCTCCAAAATATTTCCTCTTTTATAGGACTTCCAATAAACCAATCAAGACCCACCCAAATGGGTGGAGACATGTCGTCCCTTAATCCAGTTTAACAACCACTCTTGACTAAATCACATCATCCGGGGAGATGATCTGATCACAGTTTCAAACATACAGTATTGAATAGAGATTATTCTACCTTTATGAAATGGGATTTATATTAAAACATGGCTTTTCTTAGGGGGCATACTTCCTTTCAAACCAACACAAGCTGCTATTTATTTTTTGTTGTCCTGTCGTTTGTTCCTGTTTCCTCTCTTTCTACCATCTTTTGGATTGACTTTATGATGTTATTTTATCTCTTTTAATGGCTTATTAATGATATCTCCTTATAGCATTCATCTTTTTTCTTTTCTAATATTTCTATTATAAACAACGAACAAACATTCTTGATTTACAAACAATCTTGACATGGTTATAATCAATGGCTCACAGTATCATCACATAGTTGTGTATTTATCACCATGATCATTTTTTTTGAACATTTGCATCTCTCCAGCAAAAGAAAGAAAAAGCTCATACATGCCATACCCCTTACCACTCCCTTTCATTGACCAGTAGTATTTCAGTCTACTCAATTTATTTTAACCTTTGTTCCCCCATCATTTATTTCTTATCCATATTTTTTACTCATCTGTCCAGTAAGTTTTATAGTATACATCTGTACATTACCGTAGTCTGTCTTCAACTTATACCATTTCATGTATAGTATAAGAACTTTATAACATTGTGCTTCCATTTTTCTTCTCTCGGCCTTTGTTGTCATTCATTTTACTTTATGTATATTATAAACACCTTAATATATTGTTATTTTTGCTTCAAATACAGTTATCCTTTAAAGTTTCAAATGCAGTTATCTTTTAAAGAAATATAAAAATAAGAAAAACATCTTTTTATACTTATTCACATATTTACCTTTTTTTTATGTTCTTTATTCATTTGTGTGGATCCAGATTTCCATTTGGCATCATTTCTTTTCTGTCTGAAGGACACCCTTTAACTTTTAATTCAGGTCTGCTGGTGATTGTCTTTTAGCTTTTTTATGTCTGAAGATGTTTTTATTTTGCTTAATTTTTCAAATATATTTCCACTGTATGTAGATAGAATTTTAGAATTTTAGGTTGACAGTTTTTTTTCCTTTCAGAACTTTCAATATGTTGTCTCAGTGTTCTGGCTTGCCTTGTTTCCTGAGAAGTCTTTTGTCATTCTTATCTTTGTTCCTGTGTGTAATGTGCTCTTTTTCGCTGGTTATTTTTAAGATTTTCCCTATATCCCTTGATAAAGATGACATATGACATAGGTTAACATTCAGGTTTCTTGTGCTTGGGGTTCATTGAGCTTTTGCATTTGCGGGCTTATATTTTTCATCAAATTTTGAAATGTTTTGGCCATTATTTTTTCAACAGTTTTCTTTTCCTCATTCCCTTTGGAGACTTCATTTACACATCCTAAGCCACTTGAGATTGTTTCATAGCTTGCTTCTTTTTTTCTTCCCCCAGTTTTTTTTCTTGGTGTTTTCATTTTATATTTTCCATTTCTTGTTAACATGCTTATGTTTTCCTGTATCTTCTTGAAAATATAGACTGTAGCTAGAAAAACTGATTTAATATCTTCATTTAGTAATTTTATCTTCTGTGTACTTTTTTTTTTAAAGTCTGTTTTTATTGATTGATTTTTCTTCTCAGTATGGGTCATATTTTCTTCTTTACATGTCTGGACAGTTTTGACCAGATGCCAGATACCGTGAATGGTGAATTTTACCATTGGGCACTGGATATTTTTGCATTCCTTGATGTGTTACTGAGTTTTGTTTTAGGACAAAGCTAAGTTACTTGGAAACTGTTTGATCCTTTTTTTTTTTTTTTTTTTTAAACTTTT
>PVIY010049958.1:0-16454 GCA_004026745.1 Myrmecophaga tridactyla
ATGCCCACTTCGGCAAGACTGAGGTCCTGGGACCCTGCCCTCCCTGCCGGTTGGAGCAGGCGTCGATGCAGTCACTGGGGACAGCTCGGCGTCCCCGCTTCAGGGTGAGGATTCCCCCTCCGGTGGTCCGGCCGTCCTGCGCCCGCTGACCGCGCTCCAGGAGCTCGCGCTCGGTGTCGCCGGGCAGGGGCCGGCCTATGGACGACAAGTCGAACCGGAACACCCCAGCTGCCCACCAGCAGTAGAGCGCTTCCATCCGCTGCGGGCTGCCCCTGCCAGCAGAGTCCAGACGAAAACAAAATAAAATGCACAGCAGCTACGCCCAGCAGCAGATACATCTCCACGTGGGCTGCTGAAAATGGAACAAGCCACGGGAAAACGTCTATACATATGTATGTAGATAAACTCACACACTCTGAATCATCTTGGAAATAGTTGGAAATAGCCTAAACTAAATGACATTCTTTGGGGAAAATATATGTGTTAGAACTCTTTGGGAAAACAAAGAAATGATAGTGATGCTAGTAGGGCTTGGCCCCCGTGCATGCAATGGGTTGAGGCAGAGCAGGGCTTCTGGAGTTCTCTAGAATATAGATGTGTATTTCTTCACCTGGGATGTTTTCATAAAGATGCCCCCTCATTAATCTTTCCTTAAGCGTAGCCCATCTATGTTAGTACTTGTCAATCTGCATCTCACCATAGGAATATGTTCTGACATGGTAGTAAGGGAGAGAAGAGAGAAAGAGAGGAAGGGAGGAGGAAGAGAGGAGGGAGGAGAAAGGCAGGTAGGGATCTGGTCAGACTTACCCAGACCCCTGCCAAGTCCCACCCCCACACCCCCCCAGAGCACTTCCCAAGCTGTGGGGATTTGCTCCTGGTTTGGGAGATTAGCTGTGCGGTAATCCTTCTGGATGCCTCACTCTGGAAAGGGAAGGGTCATCACTCCAAGTTGCCAGTGCAATGCCAATATCAGGTTCCAGATTCCATGCTGCCCTCTCCTTCCACCTCTGATTGCCATCAACCCCCGGCAGACATCGCCCGGGATGCCAAGGAACTGGCCTTGCACTCATCTTCCATGAGGGCCTGACAATGTTTTGCCCTCAGAAGAAGAAGAAATCTGATTTCTTTTCCCTGAGCATGCCGCAGAAGGTCCAGTTCCAGCCGTCGAAGCTCTGTCCCCGGCTGCAGCCTGCTAACGAAGAACACATTGTCACGTTGCCCTTTCTTTTTTCTCCTTCTTTCTCCCTCCCTCCTTCCTCCCTCCCCCTCCCCCTTCCCTCCTTTCTTCTCTCCTTTCTCCCCTTCCCTCCTTCCTTCCCCTCTCACTTTCTTTCACAACGCTGCATCATTCCTGACCTCCTACTCTGTGACGTGGTTCAGTGAGTCTTGACACATGCTTCCAAGGTGAAGTCACAGCCATTCTGCTGTGCCAGCCTCTCCTTTACGGTGAGGAGAAGGAGAGAACGACCTCCTGCAATCTCAAGGTCGGGGTGGGATGTACTTCCTAGGGGGCCCCAGAGAATGGAAATCAGTTTATACACACGTTAGTGTAATTTGAAAGCAGCCACTTTCTCACTAGTAGTTGGAAGCGAACAGAAGACGCACCTTACACAGCGTGGGTTTCCAGCTCCCAACCTCAGGGCAGCAGTGAGGGCTGCGCTCATGCCCAGCTGGCCACTGGTCCTATCGGCCGAAGGAGTTGTGAGGTCTGTGCTCCTAACACATAGATAGTACAAAAGCAGTTCAAGGACGTCTGATTTGTACCTGGATGCAGCTTATTATTAGGATTTGCTCCAGCTGAAGTGGAACCAATGCTAATAACCCTAATATGAAGCCACTACTGGGTATTAGGCACTCTGCTAGCTTATTGATATGTACCATTTAATTTAATCCTCAGTAATCACACTGATATGTACCATTTCTTTGCAGAGGAAACTGGAACTCAGAGAACTGACGTGAACTGAGCTTTTAGTGCAAATGCTCCTGATGTTCGAGAAGCAGCTGAAGTCACCCTCTTCCCCCACATCGCCTGTCGGTTCCAGGAAACTTCTGACTGCACTTGCCCAAAGGGCTCTCGATGCTGGAGAAGACAGTTCTCGTTATCCACGCCAGCTTTTCCTCCAACTCCCTGGCAAGCCCCTCTCACAGCGCTTCCTGTTCTGTTTCACGGGTATTTACCTGGATTCCCCAACTTGATTGACAGGAGGCCGTAGCAGGCACACATCCAGCTTTTATGTTTTTCTTTTTCACACCCTGGAAACTCTGCGATGGGCCCCAAACAGAGAAGCAACAGACACTGGGTAAAAGGGGATGCATGCATGATGCTCGGGGCCCCGCAGGAAAGGGTAATGATGAGAGCACGAGGCAGTTTCCGAAGTACCCATCAGGAGAGGGGAAGGAAGGCGGGTGGGGTGGGAGCGTTTTCCAGATCGCTCAGGGGCGTCTGTGAGCACGGATGCATGGCCCTGTGGCCAGGCCGAGCTGAGCTGCCCTTCCTGCGTGGACATCAAAAGCTCCAGCTCCCTCCCACAGGAATTCTGCCAGGTGTCTCCGAGGTTTAACCTAGTCTGCAGTATTATTTTGAACAAACATCAAAACATAGAAGAGCATTAAGGTCCCGGGGCGTTGAAGACAATGGGGTGGTGGGAAGGGGGAGAGACACAATTCCTAAAATCATGCCTGCTGGCCCGAGAACCCACTGGCATAACTCCCTGTGCTTGTTAACCCGCCACCTGGAAATGGGCACGTCGCTCAAAGCCTGTGTCAGTGAGGACATGCGCCAGTGGTGCTTCTCATTTGCTTTAAAATTCCATCATTTTTTCTGAAATCCCTCCAGAGAATCTCCTACACCGAAAATTAACCTCCAGGAAAGTTTTGCTTCTGGCGCGTTAGTGGTTGGGAGTTTTCGGTGCGTGGGTGCCACTCCGCCCCATCCCGCTCCGTCCCAAATTGAGTTTGAGGTTTTTTTGTTTTCAGTCTTGCATGACATGAAAACGAGTGAACACATTTTACTCAAAATTTCCATCTCCAAGTCCCCTAAGTGGTATGAAATATCCTGGAGAATCTCAGAGCAAAAAGAGGACTTTAGGAAAAGTCAGGACAAGTGGAAACAGCAGTGAAGGATGGAACCGAATGTCTGCGTCGACACAAGCCACAAAGACATCCCCTGTCCAGGGGGCTGCAGGCCGACCCAGGGAGCCAGCTCTGCTAACAGTCATTGTCAACTCACCCAGGGGGCTGCAGGCCGACCCAGGGAGCCAGCTCTGCTCACAGTCATTGTCAACTCACCCGCGCACCCCCCCCCATCATCCCCCACTGGTCTACTTTGTCCGTTAGGCACTGAAATTAATAGGGTCAATCAACTACCTACAAAACGGGACAGTGAGTTAACGGGGAATTGGATCTCAGTCTCTCCATGTGCAGATGCAAACACACACACACGTGTGGACGTGGCATATTTACACACGGCCGGGGCTGTCATCAGAGAAGCTGCTTAGATCTGCTTCCTTTTCCCCAAGAAGACGTTTAGGGTCTAAATTTACCTCTTTGCTGTTCAGGATTCTTTCTCCAAGGATTCCCAGCTGTGGTGTCATTTCAGGCACCATGATGTCAGGCAAGGACAGATGGCCGAGGGGACAGATACGTCTCCGAATGGCCTCCCGAGGGGGCTGCGCCTGGGGCACGCGTTTCCTTCCAATCTTCGCCTCTGTCCAGGACCTTGGGTCTGCCTATGGTGGGGGCCGCCGGGGACCCTCTGTGCTGGGACCAGTTAGCCCCGTCCTGAGCCCTGGCCCGGCCCATCGTGGCCAGTCCATGGAGGTGGTTTATGATAACAGCATGTGACAGGATTGTGTGCCACAGCCAGGAGTCTGTGCTTTCCCTAATGCTGGGACAGTTAAGTAATTCCTGGAATAGGGAGGAAAAGCATGAGAATACAATTAGATTTCTTATAAGCAATTTGGTCTCATTTTTGTCAGTTCCCAGGATTTTTGAGGCTTTTGAGGGCCCACCACCAAATGTTCTTGTGATTATGCAAAAGCAGGAAGGAGCGCTTTGGACTAATAGGTACTTGTCAATAAGCTAGAAATGGGAAACGAGACATGTAGATGACAACAAATACAATGATGGAAATAATCTTCTAGGAAACTGAAAAACAATCCAAAAGTTGAATTCATAAAACAATATCCCGCACACATACACGACGAGTAATGTGGCAGAAACAAATCACCGGCCGTCAGCCCTGGTGCATGCAGGGCCCACGGGGACGTTCTTCGCTCCCCAAAGGCACAGGGAAGCTGGTCCGCGGGGTCCCGGCCACGCGTCCACCCTGGCCATGCGCGAGCTGGAGGAGAGCCGTGGCTATGGATCCGGACATGGAAGGCAGCCGCTACTTTGCCCTCATGGGGCGGTGCAGCCTCTGGTTTGCACTGAAGACGCAAAGTTGTCTTTCTAGGGTCTTTGCTTGAAAATGAGGGGTGCATCTAAACGCCCTTTCCTTTCCTTTCCCAGGGGTGTTGTCTAAGGATAGATAGGGCTGCCTGTAACAACAGCGACAACAATTCCAGGGCCTTCAACACAACAGGAATGGTGGTGGTTGTTTGTTAGTATTTATGAGATGAGAAAAAATAGGTAGTTTGGGGACGACATCAGAGCCCCAGTGTCGTGAGAAACAGCTCAGCTCTACCTTTACTCTCCACTTTCTTTGTCATGCAGCTTCCATCCTCAAGGCCACTCTGCGGTCACAAGTCTTCAGCTGCGGCTCTACCCACCCTGCTCGAATCCGAGCAGCAGGAGAGAAGGAGGGGCGTGAGCAGCACACGTCTCGGGCGACCCGGAGCCCGCGGGAGGCTCTGCCCGGCCACCAGTGGCTGGCCTGCGCTTGTGTGCTGTTGGTCACTCATGCAAAGCAGGCCGGGAAGGTAATCTCAGCCCAGCGTCCCTCTGGGTAAAATCAGTGTTCTGTTAGTTAACAAGAAGGGAAGAATGAATATTACACAGACAACTAAAAGTCCCGTCTGCAGTTGGGCTTCACAACCCACATTCTAACCCAAATAAGCAATTGACAAGGTTAGTTGTCAATTGGTGGCTCTGGATTCCAAATTCAGAGATATAATTTCTTTTTCTTTCACAAAAATAGTATTTCTGGCCAATATTTGTGCACTGATTTACAGTTGAAAAACAATGGTCCCTTACATTACCTACTTGAATTTTACGCCAATCATGAGAAGTACATATTTTGTGGCTGTCACACAAGAACGAAACTGAGGCTCGGAGAGGGGCAGTAACTTAAGGTACCAGGTCATAAGGAGCTGGGGCAAGATTTAATCCACAGCTCGCTCTTCAAAGCTCTTTTTTTGAAGAAACTGGATTATTGACTCCAAATCTGAAAATAGACTGTTAAACTGCCAATCCTCCAGAATTAATTTTTAACTAGTTAGTTGTGATTTTCCATATTCTATCATTTAATTTTATCCAATCATTCCTTTCTTTTTTTTTTTTTGGCATGGGCAGGCACCAGGAATCAAACCTGAGTCTCTGGCATGGCAGGTGAGAATGACTCTGCCTGCTGAGCCATAAATTGTTTCGTTTTGTTTTTTTTACTTTCAATTGATTTTTAATGAATGGCTTTAATTGGCTTTTTTAGTTTAAAAGAATCAAACATCTTTTCCCTAGGTGGGGAGAAAGGAAGGAAAGAAATGCAAAGCAGGGAAGGGACTGAACTCACATGCGTCACCTCCTAACTGGGTCTTAACGGGCTGTGCTAACTCGGCCCCTGCGGCGCTGCTGATGGGAGGGGGCCGTGATCTCCCCGCCGCCAGGTGCCCTGCCTAGGGGACGGGGTCCCAGCACGGCTTCCTGACCCTCCACTTGGACTGCTGTGTTAGCTGTGAATCAAAATAAGTGGAAGTTTGTTTCTTATTTATCCACATATCCTTGGAGATGTGTACAAGAAAGGAGCAAAATAAAGTAGAAGTTATGTCACTGCATGATAGAACTTCTGAGTAGTGAGTAATGAGAGGGAAATCAGGCAAACAACTGGAAGCTGGGAAACGTTTGAAGTGTTTATAACTGGCTCCTTAGGAAGATTCCAAATCTTTTTGCTCTGGGGTGGTTTAAATAGCCATTAGCCTTAAAGGCTGGAGCGACACGTGGTTTCCTCAAAGGACTCTTTTTAGTTCTAAGTTTGCACGTGATAATAGCAGCCACTGCACACTTAATGTTTCACCAGGGTTGCCAGACATCACACGGGACAGTTATAGTAAACAAATATTCAGTGTCTATCTGAAATTCAGATGGGACTGAGTGTCATATATTTTCATTGCTAAATCTGGCAGCCCCGCGTGTGATGGCTGTTTGCTTCATGTTGTTTTGTTTAATAATCACAACAACTCTTCCGAGGGCTAGACCGGGTGACGGCCAGACGAAGCCCCCGATCACCCAGCTAGGAAATGTCCCTCACCCCTTCGTGTCCGCTCCACAGCCTCTAGCCTGACCTATCTTCTCAGGGCCTGAAAACAAGAACATCCTTGCCATCCTTGAACCATTAAATAACTTAGCTCTAGACTGATGACCCCGACAGCGGGAGAAAGCTCACGGAAGCCGTGAGGAATCCAGTCTGTCTCCTGTCCGACGGCAAAGGCATGTGATATTCTTAATGTCTTCCAAATCATTAAGAGAAATTATAAACAGCAAAAACACATAAGTGTCCACTCTAGAGAACCATTAAAGCGGTGGCCCTAGCAGGGGGTGAGTTTTCACCCAGAGAGACTGATACTGCAATGGTTGGAGACAGTTTTGGTGGCCACAGCCAGGTGCCCGTGGGCTCTAGTGGGGAGGGCAGGACCACTAACCCCGCGCTGCAGGGCGGCCCCACAACAGAGCTATCTGGACAAAACATCGATGGTGCTGAGGTTGGGAAACCCCAAATCAGAATACATCTGCTGGGGTTTTAATATTTTTCTACCCATTTTAACATACTGTACTGCACACAGAGAGCTGGAAATGGAAATGTGAAAGGTGACTTCTACATTCCAACTCACAAAATCTAAATCCCTCCATGGTGTTCTTTTGTGCATACAGGAGGGGTTACCTGAGCCATTTGGAAACCAGAACCTGCCAACAGCTCCATCACATCTCTAGAAATCAAGGCTGGTTTTGCAGTGCTGTCCTTTCTCGTGTTTTCTGATGGCTGACATTCCTCTTTGTGCTAAAACTTGCACTGCTCTCATAGCACCCTGTCCTGTGCACTGCGCGTCTCAAACCGGGTGTCATCCGTCTGGGTGACCCGAATCCCGAGACCACTGCCAGCACGGGGACTCCGGGTCTCCCCCATCTGCACTTTCCCTTCTGCCTGTGCCCACGTTGGCTCTCCAGATGGGCCAGCCTGTCTAAGTCCTAGAGGAAGGGAGCTGTAGCCACAGGATACTGGCAAAGAAGGCAATGCATGCGGTTGCAGTCAGGCTGACCTAACTCAACCCCACCCTTTCTGTCTTCAGACTATGGAAACTTGGAGGGGGTTTAAGCACCTCTGAATCTTACTCGTAAATGCAAATAATTTTACCCCCTTGCAGGGTTGTGGGAGAGCCTAAGTACTAAAAAAATCTTTAAAATCATTTTATAATTTACAAAGCATCATTCGACACATTACAGTCCTGTTGGACTATTCACAGAAATGGTTTTAACACCGATGTGCTAGGCTAAAGCACTGTCTGTGTGTAATTACTCATTCCAATACCAAGTCAATTTCCCTAGTGGAGTTAGGGGCCTGCCCTCTGTCCACCAAAGGAGGGGGACACTGAGTGCGGTTGGCTTGTTTAAACACTTGCTCCCTTCTTTTGCAAGGCGGGTGGTTAGTGAGAGCAGAATAACTTTTTCTTCAAACACATAAATGCAAGAAATCCCCGATTCGGGCTGACAGGACTTGGTAAACAAAGACGAGGTTTTAAACATCGGTGGCCTTGGGGTGCACGTGAGTGTGAGGGGGCCGTCAGCCTCTCCTGGCAGCTGGGGCCAGCGGGGAAATGCCAGCTGTCCTGCGCCCGCGTCAGCTCAGATGGGCCGCCCCGAGCCCGAGCGCCACGCCTCCCGGGGCAAAGCACTGTGGGGCCTTCAAACGCTCTTAGCCTGCTGCCTTCCATGAAGGTCTGATTCATTTCGAGATCCCTCTTCCATTTCTGGTCCCTGTCGGAGTTGCAAAACTCTTGGAGCCCAAGGAGTTCAGAATGGAGAGAGGCGTGAAAACCTTGAGGGGAGCAGCCTCCAGGCCACTCGGGGAGCCCCCTTTGCCTCCAGACCGCCCTGCTCCTTGCACCGTGTGCGCTGAGGACCCTCTCAGGCCTACCCCGCTCGAGGAACAGGGACAGCTTCTTGTGTGTTTGTCTAACTGCAGCACTTCGTGTGTAGTGTGGTGTGGCATTCACACTGAATGAAGGAGCGGGGAAGGGAGGGGGCCCCCTGACCACATCTAATCTTGGGTTAACAACGACTAAATGAGTATCTTCAGGCCAGGGAAGTCCACCCGGTGTCACGGTCAGGCTCATGTGTCAGCTTGGACAGGAGGTGGCGCCCAGTCATCTGGTCAGGCAAGCGCCGGCCTGGCTGCTGCTGTGAGGACATTTCATGGACTTAAATCATGATCGCGTTGGCTGCATCCGGAGCTGAGTGCATCTGTAATCAGCTGCGGGGAGTGTCTTCTGCAATGAGTGATGCTTAATCTAACCCCGGAAGGCTTTTAAGGAGGATTCAGAAGAGACAGGCTCTCCTCCTGCTTCAGCCGGCCTCTCCTGAGCATTCGTTGAGGACCTTCATTGGAGCTGCCAGCTCGCGGCCTGCCCTACAGACCTTGGACTCTACATCCCCATGGTTACGTGAGGCACTTTTATAAACTTTATACTTACAGATATCTGCTGCTTCTGTTTCTCTAGAGAAGCCCAGCTAATACACTGGGTAAATGGCTATTCTCTTAAAATGATTGAATCATCATGACAAAGCCTGGAGCAGAAGCTGCTCTGCAGGAATTGCCCAGAACTGGGCCCCCACCCTCTGGAGCCTCGTGGTCTTGGCCCCCCCCTTTCCACCTAGCACCCTAGCTGTCCTCACAAGCCAGCCCCTCAATTTCCTGCTTGTGTGGCCGGGGATGCAGCTCTATCCCTTCGGCCTCACCAAATACGGTGATCTCGATGTGGACGTTGCATCTACAACTGAACTACAAACACCAAAGGACACTGATCTCGATTGCCCAGAGGTCTTGGTCATCTCTCCGGCATGGGGGGGGGGGTGCATGCTGCTGCCCCACCCTGAATCCCGGACATGCAGAACAAGCACCTGCTCCACAGAAGGGACTCAGCAAGCAGTGCTGCCAAGCAAGGCCCCTCGCCAAGCAAGACCCACCAAGACGCCGCAGTGCTGTCCTGAAGCCAGCTGCCCTGAGGCCAGCAGGGAATGCGGTTTGTACCTACGGGAGCCCACCCACGCTCCCTCCGCTTGTGCCAAGTTTAGGAAGTTTAGAAAGACGCCTTTCACCAGCTGGATGTGGGGCCACAGCTGCCTCTCTCTAACTCCTGGGTTCTCTCGGCTATGGCAGGATTTTCCAGCAGGGCCCAGAGGCCCCTGGGTGATGTGGCGCGTTCTCAGGGCACTTGCCTTGGAATCCTGCACTTCCTTTCTAGCAAGAACTGCCCCATTTATAGTATATCTGTTACTGAGCTTCCACTTAAGTTTTCCTTTGGAGAATTCCTTTGAAGTCCTGTAGGCAGCAGTTGAAAAGCTGTTGTCATACGTCACACTGGCATCTCAGCCAAAGGAAATTATTTGATTCCTCTAATTTTCATTGGAATCACCTATAAATTAAAGTCAAAGGTTTCTGTGGGTGAAATAACATGCATGCCATCTTTGTACGGGTGGTATTTTATTAGCTGCTTCTGAGGAAACAAAGAAGTCCATGCATGTACCACTCAGTTCAGTAGAAATTAATGTGACTCAGAACCAAGTCACATAAGGTTCTGAGAGGGCTCTGAGCCTTCGGGGTGGGTGGAGCTGTGCTCTGCTGCCTTTCAGGGCCCCCAGGCTGACAGCGGGTCTGCAGTTGTGGATGCAGGGCTGAGGGGTCACCACTCGTCAAGCCTCGAGGAGAAAAGAACGGTGTAGTGAAAGTGGGTGGGAGCTGGCCAGGCCTGGACGCAGCAGGCCTCAGTGTGCCATCCCTAGCGCCTGGTCACATGGTGGCACCTAAAGAAGGTGAAGAGGGACAGGGAATCTAGTTCTTGGCACAAGAAGATGCAGGGGGTGGCTTTGGTGGGCAGCCTGGGGGCTCTGCCACACTGAGCACACTTCTGTTAAAGGCTGGAGAGCACTGCTTGAATCTGGATAAGCTCTGGTTTCCCCTGGGAAAGGAGAAACAGGCCCGAGCCTGGAGTTAGGGCGCTGAACGAACAAGTAAGGGACTAAAGGAGAAAGGAGATGGCTGGAGAGAGCAGCTGTGCCAGCTCTTTTCATTTGCTGCTCACCAGCTGGGAAGCAAACCCAGGACTGTTGTCCTAGCTCCGGAGCTGAGAGGCCAGCCCCCCTCTGCCTCATTAAGCCCCCTAACTTGATGTCTGCCTTGCCGTTGGGTAGAAGCCAACGCTGTAGCTGCTGTGCAGGCCTCGTTTGCCATGGCTTCAGGTCTAGGGTATTTCTTCAGGGTCACGGGGCTGCTTTTTCAGTGACAGGGTTCTATAAATGGCTCTTTGAAAATACAGCTATGGCACCCTTAAAATAGGGTTTCTGCTTTGAAACCCATTTGTAGATGACAACGATGTCAAATTAAAGTTCAAAAGGAAAAAAACTGGAGTCAGTAGTGGAATCACGGCTCGGTGGGTAAAGGTAATTATTACAATGATGACACAAATCCTCAATGCATTTAAAAGCAGTGAGTGAGCTTAGAAAAAGCTGCATGCACTTGCAGATTTTCTTCCTCTTTCTCTAACATTTTCATTCGAAAACCAAGATGTGGGTGGAAAATTATATTAGCAGCTGGGCAAGGCCCCCTGCCAGCCTTGAAAACCTTCATTAATCACGGAGACTCACCCCCAGGTTTTGAGAACAATGACTCACGACAGTTACGCAGCAGCCAGGGCAGAGGTAGCTGGAGTTTGTATCTTCACATTTTCCTTTCTCAAGAAATTCCTTGCTGTTGGAATGCAAGACTGCTTTAAGTGAATATGCGTGTGTTTATGAGAGACGAGTAGGGAAAGGAAAATGAGCCGTAACTGAGGCGCAGTACTGCATTCAGGATTTCCTTTCCTCCTTGGTTTCAGGTTTAATCCTGAGTGCCTCCGGCCAGGGTAGGGAGGAGCTCCAGGGAGCTGCTGCAGGCCAGGCCACTGCTCGTAGCTTATCACGTAGTTGGGTCACATACTGTCCATACGCTGGGCCCAGGATGTTTTGCAGGAAACACAGGGAGAAGGGGAGGGGCAGGAGGAGTGCTTGGGAGCGGGTGGCGAGGGGACTGCCTGCCTGTCCCTTCACAGCAGACACGTTCTACTTCATCCTTTACCTGTCCCAGCCCAGGTAAAGCACAGTTGGCTTTAATTCCCCACAGCTGTTACTGCGGTCACTGAAAGAACAATCAACAAAACAGCTGGGAAGAAGAGCTGTGAAATTCTTCAACTTCTTCCTAAAGGCGAAAAAACAGGAAATCTGAGGATGATAAGAGAAAAAGTGGTTTTAAAAGGATCCATAAGGAGCTTATATCTCTTCCTTTCTGTCTTTACTATCTTTTTACTCAATACCTGTGCTTTCCTCTGTGTCCTCAGGTCTCCCCGAGAAATGTAGTGGTGACTTTCTCAGCAGAGGGCCGCCTTTCTAAGGGAGCCTTCACACCCAGGGGCCGCGCTGCCCAGCGCCCACGGCAGGGGAGACAGCTGGGGTTTCCCATCAGCTGGGCGCACCTGGAAGGTGGCCCCAGGCCTGGGCTCCCGGCGCAGGTGACAGGCGTGACTCTGCTGGCCTTGGGCTCCCGCACGCCTCCCCTCCGGCAGGAGACGCGGTGTGCTGGGGCCGGCCGCAGCTGCGGGGCAGGAGTGGAAACTGTGCCCTGCCACGGGCTCGTGCCCACTGCCAGGGGACAGCTGCCGCCTGGCCTGTCAGCCCAGGGAAGAGGCTTTCCAAGGACAGCGAAGGAAGAGACGAGCCCAAATGATGGGCTTCCCTGGGGATGGGGCGTGGTCACGAGGCCGTGGGGGTCCTGGCCTTGCCCCTGGGGGGTGCAGCACGCGGGGAGGGCTGGGGTAATTCGCTCTGCGGTGGCACTCGATTCCTTTGCCAGGCCGGTGTTACTGGACCCGGGGGGATCCCGCCCCAGCTGCACCATGAGGCCGCGGGAAGACGCAGGGCCGGGAGTGGCCGTGGCCGTCGGGGACACCTGCCCAGCTGGGGCCCCAGGTCACCAGTGCAGACAGCGGTGGGGTGGCCTTGGAGAGGGGGCGGCTGAGTGGACAAACTGAAATAAAGACCAAGCTCATTCCCCAGAGAGCCTCTCTGGAAGAAATAAATAAAATTCTAGAAATTTAGTAGAAATGCTAAACCACATGCCTTCAGCCACGAGAAAAATGAACGCCAAAGGAAGGACTGGGGTCCAATAAGGAGGAATATGAGAAAGGATGATGGTAAAATATGGTGGTGTATTAAAATCTTATCAACTGCAAATATCAATAATATCTGAGGAAGTTACCGTCAGAGTAATTAAGTGACAAGACAATAAAAAACGGAAGATGGGAGAAGGAAATTGAGAGGGAGGTTAAAACTTTCCAAGGTTCTCATCATATTTAAGAGGAGAATGAGATATTAACTTCAGTCTTATAGACGGTTGTTTGCCTGTTACTCTGTCATTTTTATTACCTTTATTAAAGAAAACCTGCAAAGAAAATGTGATACAATTGAAACACTGATTAATTCTGAGTATTTGGTTCACGGCTAACTTCTATATAATTTTCTGGATCATAAAATTGTTTGCTGCCACGTTTGAAAGAAAGAGAAAGAGTCAGGAATCAAATGAGAAAGAAGAGAGGGGGTGGAATCCAGTTATAGAGCAGTTATTTCAGAATTACACTGGTGAGAATCTCCAGTTTTTTGAGAGGATGTTGCAGAGCTAAGGGAATAAAAGGAGGCCATTCTGTGGCCTAAACTAAAGCAGGGTTGTCTATGGAAATCGATCCATCAAGACAGTTCTTAGGAACGAAAGTACGGGCAACTCCATGAATAAAAGATCTAAAACCTAAAGATCTAAGGTTTTCTGCAATTAAGGAGGAAACAATGGAGGAACCTCCAGGCAGGGAGCAGAAGCCAGGATAAGCCAGCGTGGCCCCGCGCGGAAACCGCACGCCTGTGCCTCCCTGGCCGAGGCCCCTAAAGACGTGCCGTGAGCGGAAACGCAAAGCTGGCGCCAGGCTGCCTGGTGTTTTATACCCAGAGGGATGCGCGGAAGCCAGGTTCAAGCTGGAGAGTCACGTCCAGACCCCCTCGGGCTTCTCGATGCTTGTCGTCTTCAGAACATCTCACGTGGGAAAGCCTCTCCAGGGGCTCTCGACGTTGTGGATGGAAACCAGGCCAGGTGAAGGCGCCTCACCTGTTCCGTCAAGACCCAGGTACCGGGTGGGCCACGGTGGCTCAGCAGGTAAGAACGCTTGCCTGCTGTGCCCGAGTACCCAGGTTCGATTCCTGGTGCCTGCCCAAGTAAAAGAAAAAAAAGACCCAGGTGCCTGGAGGCGGGACACAGGCCACGGCCCAGGGGCTCCTTCCACAGCGGCCTCACCAGGTCGCCCTCCGGGCCACACTTGAGAAAACCCAAGCCGAGGCGGGGCCAGGACCACCTGCGTCTGGCGAATCAACATTTATACTGAAAAGGACAATATAACAAGCAAAGCACGCTTTTGGAGAAGTCATCGACTTGGTGAGGAATCACATGAGAAAGTTCAGGGTGCCGGTTGGGGCCTTTCCCAGCCCTGAGCACAGGAGGGTCTGGGTGGGATGTGGAGCCCAAACGCCGAGCCCTGCAGCCGTCCGGGGAGCCTGTGTCCTTGAGGTCTGCTTCCTGCAGGCCCGGGGTCTCTTCTTCGCTGGGCCTGGGTCTCTTCTTCACCTGGAGATGCCGGAGGTGGCCCTGCCTTCCGGGAGCCCCCACCTCAGGCGTCCTGTCTCCCCAGGAGTAAGCAGCTGACCGCCTGGCCTCGCTCAGGCCGGCACCCGGGCTCCCAGGCAGGCTCCCTCAGCCCCTCATGGAGGCCGCCTCGTCCTGGCCTCGAAGCAGGCAGAGAGGGCGCGCGTGGGAAATGGACGCTGCCTCGGCAGAGGGGGCCACCCTCGGGACGGACAGATGCGGCCTTCACTTCCCTCTAGGTTCTGTGGCCCCAGAGCCCAGGATACTCTGTTCTGTGAGTTCTCAGGGGGCAGGGGTCTGGGCCGCCACCTCCCCCCAAGGAAACGTAAAATCCGAATTGTGTGTGCCTTTGAACACTTCTACTCACTGTATTTATTCGGCATTATACTCATAAAATAACTATATTACGTCTATGGGTCTATAATTTTCGAGCATTTCTCTGTGTGCTGGCTTTCCCTGTCCTTGCAGCACGCTGCGGCGTGGCCCGGAACTGCCGTGCCCTGTTGTTATTTAGCAGGTGGGGACAAGGCGCCCGGCGATGTCCTCAGGACGAGCGGCTGTGGGTGCCGGGCCTGACCCTCCTGAGGCCTCCGTGGCTTCTCAGCAATTTGCTGGAGAACAGATGCATTAGAGGCCCTGAGGGGCGGGAAGGGGAGGCCGTTCCGTGCGCCCGCTGAGCAGCTCCTTCTCCACACTGCAGACCTTTGCCTCTAAACCTTCCCTCCCATGGGCCTGCAGGGGAGACCCACTGGCCCATCCCCTCTCCAGGGACCCTGTGTGGAAAGTCCCTCCTTCTCCCTGCACCCAGGGGGGCTCAGTTTGGTAGTGTTTTTCAGTGGCACTTGGGGACCAAGGCGTCTGGGCCAAGGCCTCAGTGGGTGGGAGGCGGAAGCGGAGGTGGCAGTGGCATCCACCCCCCACGGTGCGTCCCCTGCAGAGGCATGGCATGCCCACCTCCGGAAGGGCACAGCAGTGGCAGGCTGTGTGGGTGCAGGTGTGAGTGTGTGTGTACAGGTGTGAGTGTGCACGCGTGTGCGAGGGGCGTGTTGGGCATTCACTGGTTCCATAAAGCCTCGCGCACTCTGTGAAGTGGCTTTTCAGAAAGAAGGGAAAGGAGGCCCGGGAAGGCCCAGCCTGGCTGAAGGACACGCGGGCTGTGACTGGCGGAGCTGGAATTAGAAATAAGGTGGTCAGAGTGTGAAGCTCGTATTCAGCCCATTTGCTTGGAGTTGAGGGTGGGAGGACACGAAGTGGCGGCCCAGGCGGTGGGAAGCGAAGCCCCAGCAGCCGTGCTGAAAGACGGTTTCCATCTGGATGAAGCTTTTAGGCTCAGGGAGGCTGTGCTGGAGCTGGGGAGGGCAGAAGTAAACATCAGCGTGAAGGTATCCACGGAAAATGGCTAAAATAGCCATTTTATAGCCATGTCTAAGGTAAATGCGTACCAGTATCTATTTCACTGCTTAAGAGCATGCTCTGAGGCAGATTGTTAAATATTATCCTATTAAAGCCAGGTCACCCTGCAAGAATTAAGTTTTGTACATTTTTTTGTTCCTATAAGTTACGAGGATGTTTAAAAATTGCCTATTACTCATTGTAAATTGGGAGAAGCAATGGCAGGAAGCAATTTTTCATTTGTTATTTGGAAATCAGCTTGGAACAAAAACAAACTGAAATATTTGTACTTGACTAACTTGAGGATGTTGGAGCTGGGCTAGGGCAGAGGCCCCTGCGTCCGTCTCCGGCCTCTGGAAGGCCTGTGGCTGAGAAGACAGGTTCCTTTCTGCAGGCCTTCTGAACTGGGGGAGCCTGTTTGTTCCCACCCCCCACCCAGTGAGTATTTGGCAGTGCCTGGAGACAGTTTTGATTGTCATAGCAGAAGTGTGTCATGGTTCCCGGTAGACAGAGGACAGGGACACGAGAAACATCCTATAACGTGGACAGCTCCACAGCCACCAGTTCCCTGGCCCCAAATACCAGTAGCCCAGGCTGAGCAGCTGTCGGGCCGGTCGGTGACACCCTCACCTGCTCCAAACCCAAGCGGCCTGGCCTCCCGTGCACCGCCAGCCACCCCTGCTCAGCTCCGTCACCTTCCTGGTATGAGGCAGCAGTGTGCAGGGCAACAGGCCAGCTGGTCCCCGCCTGACAGGCATTACCCTGTCACTACGGTTATGTAGCCGGACCCCTGACTGCATCTGCTGAGTGTCTGCAGCCGGACATAACCCAGCTCCAACCTGGCATAATGCAGCTCCAGCCCAGCATAACCCAGCTCCAGCCCAGCATAACCCAGCTCCGGCCCGGCATAACCCAGCCCCAGCCC
>PVIY010049959.1:0-16429 GCA_004026745.1 Myrmecophaga tridactyla
GTTTGCACATATCTGTCAGCTCTGAACTTTCTCCAAAATAGTCCCACTTTTAAAGGATTCCAGTAACCAAATCGAGCCCCACCTTGAATGCGTGGAGTCACAGCTCATCTAATTAAAAGGTCACACCCACAATTGGACACGTCACATCTCTGCATAAATAATCTGATCAAAATTTTCCATCCTACAATATTGAATCAGGATTAAAAGAAACTGCTGCTCCTACAAGACTGGATCAGGATTAAACACGGCTTTTATGTGTGTACATAATGGCTTCAAACCGGCCCACCTACCTTTATATCTCCCTCTTTGTATATAAAGGAATCTATGCTGAAGGCATCAGCTTCTGAGTTAAGACATATCCCATACTGATCTTTGCCTTGAATCATTTTATTCAAATGAAAAATTTTCTTAATTCATTTGATGCTTATCGGATACAATATTAACAGGTGGAAAAGTTAGTTGGGGTTCTGTAGCTTAAAGTTTTACTCAATCATATTTATAAATGTTTTAGTTTAAAAAAAATTACCTCTACCAACCTTGCAACAGTTCAGTTTTCTGGAATTCCCCTACTCCCTTTCATTTCTGCTTTCAATCATATTAACAAATATACACAGATATATTCCTATTATCATGCTAATTCCTCTAAAGTCATGTATGATTCATGAGGTGCCAGCAACAGTTTCAGCAAGTGGTTTGTTAGATAACCATTATCAAGGTATCACCTGTCTCCAATATCAGTCTTGTACAAGAATAGTTGATTCATTTTTCTTGTCCTAAATCCTGCATAGGCAGGAGTGGTTGTGTTTCATGAGAGCTGCATGGCAACCCTGCTAGAAGGAGTCTCCACAATCTCTGGATGATAGTAGTTATACCACAAATAGTCCTCAGTCACCCATTAGGGGAAGAGAGCAACTAGAAGTGCTAGAAGAAATGAAAACCTATGGTTTCAGTGCTTTAAAGGGTCAAATGATAAATTATACAGGTGTTAAAATAAAATAGAGGAGGCCATTAGGCAAGCACCACTTCCTGACAATGAATCCAAGAAACAGGACGAGAACTTGGGCAAGGTAGTGAGTGTTTCTGCTAATGTGCGCAGTACTAGGAGGTGGTGCTTTAATACCAGCTGATCATAAATAGAAACCCTAGGAAGGGGCATTCAACGAGAAACAGCCCAAATAAGAGGATATAGCCTGGATACTCAATCAGAAAATTTTCCTTCCTTACTTCAGTGTTTCCTCTCTATGGTTCCCCTTTCCACTCTGAGACAGCCCTTCTACTACTTTGGCTTTGGTGCTGTCCAATGCATGAATCCTTTGAAGCCCAAATAAACTTTAGCAATATTTTTAATTGCTTCAGTTTCATTTTGTATGCAGATCCCTTGAACATGATAGGCACTCGGATGTTACACTGGATTAAAGTTTATTAACTTCACAGTAGGAATAAAAAAATCATTGATTCCTTATTGTATTCACAGTGCTGATAGCTATTTATATATATGACATACCAGTATTTTAGTAAGGTGCAATTGTTTAATGACGAAAGAGCAAGAATAGTCATTTCCTCTGAACCAAGGTCATATTAATCCAACATGTGACAGTAACATAATACTGAAGAGTTATATTTGCAGTATAGAAAGCCTCACATCAATAACCACTGTAGAAATAAGGAGGTTTTGAAATGTGCCTGACACTTTGCTTTAACTTAGAACTGTTTAAATCAGTAACCTTTGCTTTTAGACACATTAAAAACTAAAGTGAAATTGCTTGAAGCATAGGAAATTGACAAAACCTTAATGAAGCTTTCAGCATTCACATCTTGTCTCTTTTGAACTGAATGCCAGTCTCAACAGGGAATGTATTAGGGTCATTAGAAAGATGACTTCTATTTGTTCCTAGAAATATTACTTTTTATCTGTGTGAATTGCTTTTGTACATGAATAAGTATATACTGATCATGTAACCTATGATAGTGATAGGGCATCTTAGGAGGAATTTTGGTTATTCTTTTATTTTGAGTTCATGGGGAATTCTTCATTCCCCAAGCCACCTACCGATTTTTTATTTTTTAATTTTTTTGTAAAGGAAGAAATGTTTGACACATTCTGGTCCACACTGTCACCAAAAAAAGCAGCTTCCCAAGGGTTTGGAATGAATGTATTACCATGTAGATTGACGACTTCTTTAGAAATTTGGAAAGCTTATATATAAAAATATTACATGATAAATACCTATATAATAACAATCCAAGTTCAAATATGTGAATCAATTTTATTTGAAAATCTGAAGTGCTGTCACACAAGAAAAATAGATCAATTGTAAGTGGATAGGCCTTCACAGGAATTAAAGCTTAACTTTGCATTAATTATTGTCTGAAATTGGACCAAGTTGATCATTGAGTGCTAAGCAACCAGCATTAGATAGTCCAAAAACAGAATATGCCTATGTGGACACAAATTTATGATAAACATGGCATTGAAGATATGAGAAAATAAAAATATTTAAATATATGGGTCAGTTGGGTATCTGTCAAAAAATTAAATTAGAGAAAATAATAAAGTATCTAGATGATAATAAAGAGAACACCCCCATGAATTCACAGCAACTTACTTTTAAAGAAAAATTAATCAATTAGATAGGTAAAATTAAGAACACATGTTCTTCAGAGATCACCAGAAATTAGTGAAAAGGCAAGCCTCAATGGAAAAAAGTAACTGCAACTTGTGTTACTGTATACATACACATACAAATACATGAACACAAGCATACATATAACCTCCCATAAAATGAGAAACAAAAAAATTGAAAATTAGGCAATCAAAAAAGGATATCCAAATGGCCAATAAGCATAGAAAAACTGGTCAACCTCCATGAATGCAAGGAGATACAAATTAAGGCTTGAGTCATCTTTATTGCACTATGATTCTAAAATGAAAAAACACAAACAATGTTAAGTGTTTGGAGGCTATATCACAAATGAAATTTCACAAAATGATGGTGGTGATATATATTGGTATACTGATATTGGAATACTCTGTGGCATTCTATACTAAATTTGGATATATGCATACTCTATGAACCAGCAACTCCACTGCTAAGTTAGCACTCAAAAAATATGTACATCACAGAATAGAAAGTGTTGAGAAATGCTTGTGTTGAATAACTCATATTCAATAACAATGCCTTAAACAAACTCCTATATAAAAACTTATAAGTTAAGCTAAAGGAAAACATTGACAAAGAACTAAAGGAAATCAGAAAAATGATCAATTAACATTAAGAAAAAATCAATCTAGGGATGGAAATTATGAAAAAGAAACCATCAGGACTGAAAACCATAGTAACAGAAATTTTAAATTCCCTACAGAGAATTTTAACGCTGGAGCTGACAGAAGAAGGAAACAGACCACTTGAAGAGAAGGTGATTAAGATCATTTATTCTGAGAACAAAAGGAAGAAAGAATGAAGAAAAATGAACACAGTCTAAGGAAGCTGTGAGACCCATCAAGCATACCAATAAATGCATTGTGGGTTTCCCAGAAGAAGAAAAAAAGAAAGGGACAGAGAGAATATTCAAAGAAAAAACAAAGCTGAAATGTCCTAAATTTAATGAAAGACAAGATGCTCAACAAACTCTGAAGAAGCTAATCCATGTTATGCTATAATCAAACTGTTGAATGACAAAGATAAAGAGAAAACAGAAAACCACAAGAAGGAAGTAGCATGTCATGTATAAGGAAATGTCAATAAGATTAAATGCCAATTTCTCATTGGAAAACATGGAGCCAAGAGCACAGCGGGTTGGCAATTTGAAGTGATAAAACCAAAATCTGCCAACCAATAATTCTATATTAAACAAAACTCTTTGAAAAATGAGGGAGAGATTAAAACAATCCAAGATAAACAATTGAGTGACTTTGTTACCATTAGACTGGTCCGATGAGAGATGAGAAAGATAATTCTGCACATTGAAAAGAAGGGTAGGAGACAATGGATCAAAGACACATGAAAAGATAAAGACCTCCAGTGAGGATAATTACATGGGTAAATATAAATACCAGTACTATTGCGTTTTTGGTTTGTAACTTTCCTTTTTACTTCCTACAGGATCTAGAAGGCAAATGCATAAAAAGTAATGATGAATCAGTGGTTTTAGATTCATAATGTGTAAATGTTAATTTGTGACAAAAACTAGATACAAGTGTGGGCGATGACTATAGGAACATAATTTATATATGTTAAGTTGAAATAAAAACATGAGATTGCTATATATTTAGAATGTTATACATAAGCTCCATGGTAACTACCAAGAAAATATCAGAGAATATGCAAGCTATAATGAAGACAAAAATTAGAATACAGTTTACCAAAAGAAGGCAAGAGGAATTGGAAATTAATGTATAATGGGTTTAGGTTTCTATTTGAAGATGTAGGAAAGTTTTAGTAATAAAAGTTGGTGAGGGAACAGTAAAATTGTGAAGGTGATTAAATCCCACTGAATGGGATACTTGGGAATGATCTAAATGGGAAAGTTTATGATATATATATATACATCAATATACCAGTAACAATATACCAATAGTACTGGTATTTATATTTACCTATATAGAGAGCATACTAATGAGACAGTGACAATTAAATGCAATGCATGATCCTGGGTGAGATTTATAAAGGAGAAAAAGCTCCAAGGGACAATATTGGGTCATATGAAAAAAGTGAATCAGAATAAGCTTTATATCAATGTTAAATTTCTTGAACTTGATAATAGCACTTGAGATGATATAAAAGTGAATGTCCTTGTTCCTCAGAAATATATATGGCAGTAAGACATGCTCATGGGGCATGATGTATACAACATGCAGTCAAGTGTTCAGAGAATGGATAGATAGAATGATACAGCAAATGTGGTGAAATGTTGAAATTGGTGTGCCTAGGTATCTGGAGTTAGAAGGTAAGCGCATATTGCAGTTCTCTGTATGGGATTTGTATTATTTTTGTAACTGTGCTGGAAGTTTGAAAGTGTTTCAAAATTAATTCTTTTAACAAAGTTAAAAAAAAGAATGGTGGTGAATAATTACCAAAAATATGAAAGGGGAAAATAGTAATTTAGAGGAATATGACAGGTATGTCTGAATGTTCTGATTCTTGAAGTAAACAGTGGTACACATTTATTTGCTTTGAGATTTAAATAAAATAATCTAAAAGAAATTTCAATTGTTCTTCATCCTCAGTATGTTGATATTTTTAGAATTCTTATGTTTATCCTCTAGTTGGCAGAAAATGGTGTCTCATTTTGTTTGATTATTCACTTTCCTGATTAAAAGATTAAGCTTTCTTCCCCTTCATATATGTATTTTTCCTTGCCTTAACAATTCATACTGTTTGGAGCGGGGGGCAGGTTGCGTGTGTCTGCTTTCATTTGTAGATTTTAATTTTAAAAAACTAATTATCTGAGGTCGGCCACGGTGGCAGAGACCCAGGTTCGATTCCTCATGCCTGCTCATGCAAATAAAATAAAATAAAATAAAATAAAATAAAATAAAATAACTAATTATCTGCAATATGTATTGGAAAATACAGAAATTTATGACTTTTCATTCTACTTTCTTTAAGTTTGGTGGAAAGAACTTTACATGTTATAATTTACCAAATTTTCCTTATGATTCAGAAAATGTTCCTATAATGATGTCATAAAAAAGTTTTATATTATTTTTTCGAAGGTTTGGATCTTGACCTCATGCAGAATTAATTAGCATGTATAGAGTTATGTACTCATCAAGTTACATTTTTCCCATGATGCTAATACATTTCCAGAAGATTTATTAAAAATCACTTTTCTGCAAATGTCACCTCTGTCAAATATCTCATTCCCTAAAATGAGTGTGTATATGTGTGTGATTCTAAACTCCTCAGTCTGTTCCATTGGTCACCAGACAAAACCTCTGGCAATACCACCCAGTGTTAATTATTTGTTTCAAAATATGCAGTGAATATTCAGGCAAATACTCTAGGAGGACCCTCTGCAGATGTCCAGAGTTCTTCCTCTGTGCAGCTCTCTCCCCAGTACCCTTTCCTGCAAGCTCTAGCAGCTTTGATTTCCCAGAACTTTCTACTTCATCTCTTCAAATCAGGAACTCAACTGCACTCTGCTTGGGTTCTCTATCCTGGCTTGGAGATCTGGAGGCTTTCTAAGGCATTAAACTAGGACAAATGTAGGACTCACTTCATTTATGTTCCATTGCTCAGGGATCGCTGTCTATCACTGACTGTTACCTGGTATCTTGAAACCATTGTTTCAAATTTACTGTCCTTTATATTGCTGTTGTTTCTGACAGGAGGATAAATCTGATCTTCATTACTCCATTTAGGCTAGAAGCAAATGTAGTATCACTCATTTTTCAACTATTTTCTTCCATAATGACAAAAATCAAAGACCTACTTCAAACTAGTGAAAGACATTATCCAACTTTACATTTCATTTATCATATTTTCCATAGCTTTCTGAAATTTGACATTTTTAGCCTAAATTAAAAAAAAAAAAAGAAATAAAGTTCATCCTCATCTTCTCTCACTGATATCTGGCTCAAAAAAATTCAACATTCTTCCCAAGAAATTCCACTTTAACCACCGAAAATATCACAGTTCCCTTAAGTATATCTTCTTTAACTCCCTAGAGTTGTTATAAAGATTCATATCTTTTCCTGAAATTTCACTTGCTTCCAACTCTAATGTACTGCAAAATCATATTGTAACACTCATGATTGCTACTTTGCTAGGTGATAAACACATGACTTCTGCATCCTCCTCAATTGAGTGATAATCTCTGAAGGCTGAAGCCAGGTAATCTTACCACATTCTTGGACTCATCCTCTCATTTAAGAAGAAATTCAGGGCATCTGAGGCCAAAAGGGGCAGTGGTGGCAGTCAAGAGACTGGAGGTTAAATCAGCTCAAAATGAAGGAGTGTGAAATATGTAGACACTGTTCATATCCTGAACTAAACAAACCAAGGGGGGATAAAAAGATGTCTTGGGAAAGAAAAAACAGAGAAAATTGAAACAGACAAGATACTAAATGAATTTCTTTACAACTTTTTATTTTGTTTGCAGTGATATAATAGTGTTGTAATTAAAATCCCTATCTCTTAGAGATACTTACTAAATTATTTACAAGGAAATGATTAGATATGTGCAATTGGCCTTAAAATATTGGCCAAATTATTGGCCAGAAATAAGTGGTTGTTCTTGAATAGATGAACTAACAAAAGCAGAAAGATAGAGTGGATTAAAACTTAATTGTGACAAGTTGTAATGGTGATTCAAATGAGTCATATATGAAATGAGTCGTATATGAAATGCATAACAAGCTCAACAAAGGAGATTACTACAAAAGCAAATAAAATAATGCATATTTGACATAGTGGTTAAGGTAATTAGATAAATAAAGTCTATGTATATATTTTAATCACATCCTCAATAATAAGTAATTTCCATTAATTTCTATGCCTGAATATCTATTATATTTCTAAATATAGGCTGCCCTACAAAATTGGGCTATTACGAATTTCCCCATAAGGTGATAAAAATAAAATTTCAATAATATACACTTTTTGAGATGCATATGAAATAGATTTTACAAATCTGCTTGTGCTGATACTCCCTTGCCATATTTTCAGATCAATTAATTTACAGACATCCACAACTAGAATCACTTGAAGTTGTTTCAGTTTAAGAGGTATACCCTAAATCAGAGTTAGGAAAACTGTGGTCTATGGGCCAAGTGTGAACCTGCCATCTGTTCTGGTAAATAAAATTCTAGTGTCGCACAGCCATGACCATTCTACTACATATTGTCTGTGGCTACATTTGTGCTACAGCGGCCACAGTCAGTAGTTGTGGCTGGGACTTTATTGCCCACAAATCCTAAATTATTGACTCTCTGGTCCTTTACTGAAAAATTTGCCTAAAACTTTTTTTCTTTGTTCAAAGAAAAAAAAACATTCTGTAAAATGATAGTGGATATAAGAACTCAAATATAAGCTGATTCCCTCTTCTTTGAGGTGAAATATATTGGCACCTATGGTAAAAGATATTCATTTTTTTGTTATCATTAACTGGGGGAAGCTAAACCAATCCAATTTATATCACCACTTTTTCAGGCTATCTTAATATTTTAAATGTGATTTTATATTATATTTTGTAATATTTTTGATATTAAACACTGTGGGAAACATCTAATATTGTTAAATTTATTGAAATGGAACAAATAGAAAGACAGATTGAACAGTAAGACATATATGTAGGGACAAGATATTTTGAAAACATAAAGGCATTTGCAAAACAAATATGTAGTTGTGGTTTCAACATACTTTTTTGTTTTTTAACTCAGAAAAAATAGCATCAAGAGATTTTTAATATGAAGAAAATATTTTTTAATACATAAAAATTTTCACCTTAAAAATTTATCTTCTCCTTCATGTTTTAAAATAAGCTATATTATTGCTTAAACTCAGCAATACCAGTTTAAATTGTACTACATTGATGGTTTGAGGTCATTTGTTAAAGCTTCAGTGTATAGAGACATGCATGAGCCTAGGGTAAAGCAATTAATATGTTCATGCAGAGAATACATTTTAGGTCCTGTGATCTTTCAAGCAGATGTTGATTCATTCTTTAATATCAAGGGACAGTGATCTTTTCTAAATATTAAGCATCATAACATCAGGATTTTTATACTATAAACAGAATGCTAATTTCCTTAAGCTCTACAGGAAGTAATATTTACCTTATGAAAATGAATAAATCACAAATTCTTTTAGAACTGACACTTTAAGGGTATTATAGTCAAGACAAATATTTCATGGAAGACATGTACAGCAATAGCTGTTCACAAGAATTATGACAATAAAGTGTCTGAACTTTTGAAAACAATGTGGGATTAGATATAGTTATGCATTAATTGTGAAAGTGACTCTTCTGTCTGTGACCTGGACTGTGCTATATTATGTGCACAAATCAATGCAGAACTATCCTATAAACTAATCTCTGTGTCCCTGGTGGGACAGATGTTGCCACAAGGGCTCTGACTCCATTAACTTGACTCCTCTCCAAGTTCCTAAGATATTGCACTTCCCTTCATAGATCATCTAGGTCGCAGCTAGAGTTGGCGTAAACAGAATAAAAAAAATGCTAGCATCGCTTCCATGCTATAGAAACTTGCAAGATGAGGTTTCCCAGCAATGTAAAATTTACTGGGGGGGGGGTTTCTTGGTCTCATCAACATGCCTATTATCAAGCATTAAATTTTTTGAAAGTTGAACCATTGGAAATTTGGTATATTTTTAATCAACTTAAGCCACATCAATAGTCATAACTTTTTCATTCATTTTTATCGTGGATTCTGTTATCACACTAGCCTAATTGATTTGCTATAATATTGGTCTGCTGGTGTAACTGATTGCCTAATTTTTCTGATATACTAACAGAGGAAAGATGGTCTTATATTAATTTTTTATACTTTCTTGGCATTCTGCTCTCTGTAGAAGTAAAAGATAACTCTCTTTCCCCTTGAACTGCAATCAAATCATTTAATTATTTGATTTTTATTAATTAAAAATAAAGAAAACAATTAAAAAACATTACAATTCTACTCTGACTACAACCATAGCAAATATTATATGTAATTTGAAATTAATTCCTTCTTATTAATGATTCTGCAAAAATAAAATTTTATTAGCCTGTTTGCCCTTTAAGGGAAGATTTATAATAACACCAGGAAAATTTCTCATTTCTTTGCTAAAGTAAAAATATTTCAATATAAATGAACTATTACACAAATTTACATTAGTTTTAAATGAGAAAGATACGGGCTATCAAATTTGTTTGATATTTTAGAGATCATTGGCTCTTGAAAGCTTCTTTTGCCACAAAAGCATATCAGACAATTAATTTAGCATACATCTATCATTTTAATTATAATGGAGATAATTATGTAAATATATGAGAGATAACAAGGGTTGCTAAATAGTACAGATATAAGAGTGCAGACTTAGTATTTGTAGTGGGCATCTAGTTCTATTGGTTAATTACTCATTCTAGTTGGTTATTTCCCCTCTCATATAAGTTGTTATATTTTTACTTTCAATACGAAATAAATAAATAATAATTTGATCAGTTGGTCTTATCTCCATATTCAGGGACAAAATTGTTGATGTCATGGAAAGTCGATAGCTTGTGACTCTCTTACAAGCTCCACCATTTTATAGAAAACCCACCAAGGCTAGAGTGATTATGTGACTTAAGTGATATTATAGAGCTAAATATTTTCATAGAAGCAGAGGCAATGATATCTATTTTTCCTCCTTTAACTTACTGGTTCGACTTGTGTGACAGTCAGATGGACTTTTAATCAGTTGGGAGTTCTAATCATGGCTGTCTTCTCAAATGTGGTATACTTCCAGGAAAGATGCCAAAACAGAACCTGGAACTTGGTATATAGCTATTGACCTAACTAATCCCTTTTCTCCATCCTAACTTCCAAGAGCTACTAGAAGTAGTTTCCTTTTCATTAAGAGGGCCAATAGTATACCTTCACAATTTTGCCTCAGAGTTAGATCAATTCTCCTATCCTCTCCTAATAGTCCCCAGAGATCTTGATCATCCTGCCATTCCACAGATCATCACACTTGTACATTATATTGATTGTATTATCCAGTTTCAATCTCATGAATACAAAGAAACAAGTATTTGAGATGTCACAGTAAGACATATGAGAATGAGAGAGTTGGAGATCAACCCCACAAAAATTTAAGGGCCGGACAACTCAGTAAAGTTTCTAGGGATTCAGTGAGATATCCCATTAAGCAAGTAGCAAAACAAAAAAAAGGCTCAAAACTTAGAGGGTGTTGATTTTTATATTAGAGGAAATAAATACAGCAAAGTTACTTGTAAAGAATTCAATTTTTAATAGAACAACAAGTAAAATCTCTACAATAAGTTCAGTTTGTAGTACAAGATGTCTTACCTCTTGGGCTTTGTAATTCAACAAGCCCAATAACATTTGAAGTGTCTGTGGAAAATAAGTATATTCTACATAGCTCAAGGCTGAGGTCAGAGAAAACATGGAATTGGTAGCAAAAGAAGGAAGCCATATATAACAACTACAGCCTCATTATCAATTATAAAAATGAAGCTTTGCATGCTCTTGATTTGTCTGTTGTAGGTATGTGTTTATTTGAAATACTATTTGCTTCCTCTCTCTCCTTCCAATTTTTGTCATATGCAAATTGAAAGTTAACATTACAATCTGACCTTTGAATAACAGAATATTCTCTAGGATGGTGACTGAAGTTGAGGGGTAACTAATATATCTTGTGATAGCTACAATGATGCTTGTGACTGTACAACTCCAGATTTGGGGATGTGGGAGGAGTTTTTTCCTTTATAAGACTGATAGCTATATTTTGTTAGATAGTAATACAGAGTTGTTTTGTTTTTGGACCAGGGATTCAAATGTTTGTACAAGGATGCATATGGAAGATGAGTAGTCAAAGGGTAACATCAATTTCTTATCTCTTAGCTCCCCCAATTCAACCATTTTACCTGCTCTGTGAAAATGGATCTGGACTCTTAAAAGAGCTTTTCCTTTGCTAGGTGGCACTGAGATTTCGTTAGTAAAGTGTGGAGGAGAGAATTTGCAGGAGAAAAGAATTTTTGCTTCCTGTTTGGTTCTGCTGTGCTCCCTAAGCAGGCTCCTGCAGTGTCCATAGCTTTCTCCAGCACCAGGCTCCTAGAGTCTCAGTTTATTTAGTGTCCAGGCTGTGTTATGCTCACAATTTCTCCAGTAACCAGCTCCTGCAGTACATGGTGATGAGCACCACACACCAGCCAGCAGCTTTTTCTGACACTTCCTTTGCACAGGTTTCCAATGAAATACCCTTGGTGATATGCTTCCACAGGGACAGCTTTTCCTAGGACCCTAAAGTTAGAATTTCCTAAAGGTTCCAGAGGGCAAATTTCAAAGTTTCATTAGGGTGGTGGCCACCCAATGAGCCACAACTCTGCCATCTTCAAAGTCTGGACATGCTATCTCAATATTAGGGGTAGCAGCTGCACCGTATATCTGTTCTTCCTCTATTCTTTAGATTTTCCTTTGCTTCTTACTAACCAATCCTTGTTATTCCATTCTTTTGTCATGGTTAATATTTTTTTATGTTAGACTTTCCCTGTTCACATTAATGTGTGATTTCTCAGTCCTCATTGGAGCCAGACTAATATACTACTTTTATCTCCAGATTATTAATAGTACTTCATTTAAAAGATGCCCCATCTGTTTCAATAAGCTTTATTTAGTATGTATACTACACGTTTCCAGATTGCCTGTCATTACATTTGATCACAGCATATTTTAAGCTCCATTCTTTCTTCTCTTCTTCAACATGCAAAATCTCAAGGTCACTGTTCATTAATTTGTTGTTCCCATCTTTTCGTGAGTATTTCCTCAGTTGAGGCATATTTTCAATATTTCTTCCATTCCCTCGATGAACATTACATTGGCTCAATGTAGGGTTATTTACTGTAATTATTTTCTTACACTTTCCTTCAGCATTGTCCCACTGTGTATTAGCTTTCCGTGATCTATAGGAGAAGTTATATACCTATTTAATTCTTTTCTTGTTGAATACTTGTTCCTTCTGTCTGAAAATGTTCATTATTTCCTCTTGCTCATAGATCAATAATTTTACCATGATGTAGGTAGATATGGATTTTTCTCATCAACCCCTCTGGAAGCTGGTTAATCTTTTCAAGTGATTCAGGTTTTTCTTCTGCACTAGGAAACTTTCTTCAAATTAAAAAATATACGTATGGTATTTTTACCTTTTCTGACCTGTCCTTTTGTACTTCACATTATTTGCCTTATTGGAATGTCCACCTTTCCCTCATGATTTTTAATCTCTGTTATATTTTGTTCATAATCTTGGTTTGACATTCTTCTTCTATTTGATTTTCAGTGGCCATCTTGTCTTATAATTGATGTACTGAATTTTTTATTTCATAAATTATGCTGTTATCTTTATGTATCCATAGCTTATTAAAAAACTGTATAGTTAAATTTCTTTGAATTGTTGTCTCTGTCTTCTGGAAGTTTCAGTATGTCCTTAATGTTTGGAGTCTCCAGGTTATTTTATTTGTGCTTTCTCTCTCTGGTTACTTCTCACCCTTGGGTGTATTGTGATTTATCTTTGTCTGCTTAGGTTTCCCTAAGGTTAAGTTGTCCCAAGGCATAAGTAGGTATTTTGTTTGTCTTTTTATACATAGTTAGTATATAAATCAGTAAATAACAATTTCCAGGCACTGGGAACCAACTTCTTTATCCTCCAGACTCTTTATCACCTCTCAAACTCATCTGGCATTTACCTTTCTGCAGGAGTAGAGGAATCACTTCAGGGGACATTTTCCCTGGTTTCCATAACATGAAAAGTTCTGGCTCAGAGGGAACTTGTTTATACCTTCCAGCTGCAGCTTCCTGCTGGCTCAGGAATGGCTTTGTTCAGTCAAAGTGTATGGCTCAGAATATTAGATGGTATTTGAGGGAAATCAGTATGCATTAACCCATTGTGATCTTCTTCTGTACAGTCTGGGTGTGTTTTATAGATAGATGTGTGTGTACTTCAGTCTAGTTAGATATTGATATCATAGCTATTTACCACCTAACAACATATCAGTAACATCTTATGGCAACAAATATACAATTTAGATGTACTTTTTACATACTGACACAACAAAATAAGAATTTTGTTGCAATATACTATACATACGCTTCTTTAACTCATTAAATTCTATTTGTTCAATAATCTCCAAAATATTCTATATTTTTAAACATTTCCAGATGACTTATTTAATATTTTATAGTTGGCCTTCTGTTAGAATACATAAAATATGTTCCTGCACTGTTTTGTATATCATATATATAATTTTAGCTACATATAAATTATTAGCAATATCTATAAAATGCCACGTCACCCAAAATGCACATGAGAAAATAAAAGCCAATTTAGCCTAGAGTGTCAAGAGTAAGATTGGCAAAAAGAAAGGAAAGCTCTATAGTTAACCCTAAAAGTGCTGTGACAACATTCAGATCTAGATTAGTTTGAGTTTATTTTCTTTCTCACATCACTAATTTTCCTTATGGTTGGCTTTGGATTCTTCTGAAAACTGAGATATTTGGGGCACTGTAGAATAAGTCACCCTGACAAAGGATCTTAAAATAAGACTTTTCCTAAAACAAACTGAATTATTTCTCCCAGGATAATGCTTTTGACTGAGAACATCTAGATAATTCATCCAACTGAAAAATTAGGAACTAAATGAACCATGTCATGTGTTTATACTATTTAATTATAAGAAACTACAGAGGCAGAGCTTTGTTTATGATTTTGGTAATGAAGCCATGCTATTGTCATAGAATTCCTGCTCTACTATTAATTTTTGTTTCTTCCCACCATTTCAATATTTCTGTGCTTGACCAGAACTATGTAAACATATGTCCCATGCAAAATTTAAAAGAAAAATTTATTGTTAATATTAGAGTTAGGGAATATAAATTAAATACTTTCATTGGAAGGAAGAAATTGTCACAGCAAAGATACAGGTTCTGTTCTCTTTTGACAGCTTGATATTTTCAAAAAGACTTCTTTTACAATGTTTTATTTTTTTTCACCAGTATTAATTTTACAAATAGCAAATCTTAAACAGAAATAAACATATGAAGGAAATACCCAGAAACAATGTTGTGATAGCAGTAAATTCACTCCCTGCATCATATAATTCTGGGAAGATTATTCTACAAGTCCACAGTGAGGAGATCTGAAAGTGTTTATTTCAGATATATAATATATATTTTAAAATAGGGAAAACATAGTCCTTTTTCTGTGGTTAAAAATGAATGGAATATACTATGAGAATATTGCTATGGTAAATGAGGAAATCCATGTTAAAAAACTAGAACTATCCTTAATAAATAATATTTGCTCAATAAATGTTGCATCATATTGCCACAGCTATAATTATATGGATCATTTATTTCACAACATTGTGGAATGCAGTTCAAAGCAGAGAAGGAAGAAAATGACATATTTTTGTAATCAAAATCATATTTATTGGAGAATTAATGTATTTAATAAAATGCACTTACTGAGGGCTTATCTTATGCCTGACTGTGGTAGAAAATGATATAGAGTGATTACCAAAGTATATATGATTTTTATGCTCCTGAAGATCATCTGTTAACATTACATATAATGTGGGATTTGTTTCTTTTCCTATAGATACGATTATAGTAAGTTTAGTTTAATGTGCTCATGCCAGGTTCCAGAATAATATGGTTCTAACTGTTTAAATGTGTATAATAAAACATCAGAATCTGGTGGGAACTCAGTAAACATAGAGTCAGAGGAGCTTTCAGTGGCTCCAACTGGTGGCAAACACTTCACCAATACCCCTTTCCTTTCCTATGCTTCCTCCTAAAATAAGGAAAAAAAAATGACATAGCAACAACAACCCAAAACACTGCCTCTTGTTTTCAGGGCAGCAAGTACCTCTCTCTTATCATTATAACATTATTATGAAATCATTAGTTCAGTACGTGTGGGCATTTCCCATTTTATTAGGGATTTCTGGAAAGTAGTGATTGCATCTCAAATACTTTGCCTCAAATACATGATATGTTGGGACCTCAGAATTATTTTTAACTCAAAAATAAGTAATATGGTCAGATAATAATTTGGTTTAGTTAGCATAAAGAAGAACATAAACATATAGGTCAAATGAGCTGTATATGAAGACTCAAGATATGAAATCTTCTAATGAGCTTTGCCAATGAAGTACATTAGAAGTAATATCTGGTTCTTAGATAGATCTAAATAGCCTGAAAATGGTAAATACCTCTCAAGAAATAGAGCATCAGAAAAAGGGAATTATGCGGCCCCAAGGAGAGTGTAATATAATGACATGTATATGTGCTTTGATATGCATGTTGAGAAAGATTCAATATATGTTACCAAAGCGGAGAGTGTAAAAGAGACGACATGAGAAGAGGAATGAATAGTAGAGAAAATGGTGTTAAAGATCACACAAAAAATTATTGATTCTTTGCTTTGTATTGTGGGCTTTTATTTGTTCAGTATTTTATTCTGTGTTTGTTTTGTCTTCTTTTTGCCTAAGTGAGACGCTTCACTGCATGTACAAGCAAGAGATTCAGTGTTATGATGGTTATATGGGTCTTTAAATTTAGAAAAATTTGTTCTGCTCTTTCATAAATAATGATAGAAATAAATATAGTACAATTATAAGGCAGTAAAAGTTTGACATGACTGGACTGGAGAGGTTTGTGTTGAGAGGCATTAAGAATTACTAATATAGATTGGACCAACTAGAG
>PVIY010049960.1:0-16445 GCA_004026745.1 Myrmecophaga tridactyla
ATAAATGATGCCTAGAGAATTGGGTATCCACATGCAAAAGAATGAAAGAGGATCCATATCTCACACCCTATACAAAAACTAACTCAGAATGGATTGAAGACCTAAACATTAGATCTAAGACCATAAAACTGTTAGAAGAAAATGTAGGGACATATCTTATAAATCTTATAATAGGAGGTGGTTTCCTAGACCTTACACCCAAAGCACGAGCACTGAAGAAAGAAAGAAAGAAACTGGAACTCCTCAAAATTAAATTTGTGCATCAAAGAACTTCATCAAGAAAGTAAAAAGGCAGCCTACACAATGGGAGATAATATTTGGAAACAATATATCAGATAAAGGTCTAGTATACAGAATATATAAAGAGATTGTTCAACTCAACAACAAAAAGACAGACAACCCAATTACAAAATGGGCAAAAGACCTGAACAGACACTTCTCAGAAGAGGAGATACAAACGGCCAAAAGGCACATGAAAAGATGCTCAAATTCCCTGGCTATTAAGGAAATGCAAATCAAAACCACAATGAGGTATCATCTCACACTCACCAGAATGGACATTATCAATAAAACAGAAAATGACAAGTGCTGGAGAGAATGCAGAAAAAGAAGCACACTTATCCACTGTTGATGGGTATGTCAAATGGTACAACTGCTGTGGAAGGCAGTTTGGTAGTTCCCTGGGAAGCTAAGCATAGAATTGCCATATGACCCAACAAAACCACTGTAGGTATCTACTCAGAGGACATGAAGACAAAGACGCAAACGAACATTTGCACACCAATGTTTATAGCAGCATTATTTACAATTGTGAAGAGATGGAAACAGCCAAAATGTCCATCAACAGATGAGTGGTTACACAAGCTGTGGAATTATATACAATGGTGTCATGGTCAGGTTCATGTGTCAACTTGGCCAAGTTGTGGTACCTGTTTGTCTGGCTGGGCAAGTGCTGGCCTTGTCTGTTGCAATGAGGACACTTCATAGAATTAGATCATGATCATGTCAGCTGCATCCACAGCTGATTCCATTTGTAATCAAAGGGGAGTGTCTTCTGCAATGAGTGATGCTTAATCTAATCACTGGAAGCCTCTTAAGGAGGATTCAGAAGAGACAGGCTCTATTCCTGCTTCGGCTGGTGAACCTCTCCTGTGGAGTTCGTCCAGACCCTCCATCAGAGTTGTTGGCTTCACAGCCTGCCCTGCGGATTTTGGACTGTGTGTTCTGGCAGTCACGTGAGACACTTTTATACATTTTATATTTGCATGTGTTCCCTGTTGATTGTGTTTCTCTAGAGAACCCTAACTAACACATCTTGGTACCAGGAGTGGTTCTTAAGAAACAGAATCTTAAAAATGGGGTTTTATTCATGGTTTTCTACTATTACTGGATTCAAAGGCACTAAGGACTCTGATAACCATAATCAGAATGACACTCTCAATCCATGGAGTGAGTTGGCAAAAGAGATCATCAAAATATCACCATTCGATTCTCCTAATGCTTTGTTTGTACAAAGCCAGGCTCTGGGGGATAATGTTTTTGACACCTTTACAGGGTTTTGTGGAAATAAGAGGTATAGAGATGTTGGCTGGTTGTTGTTAGCTACACTGGCTACATGAAGGAGTAAAAAGGATGGGCTTAAGTCTTCAAACGAGAAGCTTAAGCACCGTCTGACAGATGTAGACACTTCTTTCTATCAGTATCCTGAAGGAAAATCTTATTTCCTGTAGCTGTAGACTTGAGATCTCTGAAAATCAGACTCAGAATCTTATTGTTAGAGTAGCAACTTTACAATGTAAACTGAAATCTCAATCTTGCATGGTGTCTGCCGTAAAAGTGAGAGCATTGACTGGAAAGGAATGGGACCCTGAAAAATGGCATGGTGACATATGGATTGATAATGGTGTTGGGGGTGAGGCTGAAACCCTAGGTCATGCTGAGTCTTCTCCAGATAACCCTGTAATAGTTTGCCCTGAGGACATAACCACCCCACCTCCAGCCTGCCTTGAGGAGTTGGCCACCCAACCTTCTCCTGAAGGGATTAGCCCTAGAGTGAGTCATCCTGTTACACCAGATGAAACTGCAAATGAAGGCCCTGAAGCAAATGGCTTGGAAGATATTTCTAATTCTTTTCATGACCCACTCTCATGACCCCTCATTTCTTCCAGACCTATAACTAGACTAAAGTCCTAACAGCCCCCAAAAGGTGAGGTACAAAGTATCACACATGAGAAGGTACGTTACACTCCAAAAGAACTGTGTGAGTTTTCCAATTTATATAGAAAGAAATCAGGGGAATATGTGTGGCAATGGATTTTAAGGGTGTGGGATAATGGTGGGAGGAATATAAGGCTGGATCAAGCTGAATTTATTGATATGGGCCCACTAAGCAGAGATTCTACATTCAATGTTATAGCTTGAGCTGCTAGAAAAAGTATTAACAGTTCATTTGGATGGTTGTTTGAAACATAGATTAAAAGGTGGCCAACATTACCTGAGATTGAAATGCTAGAACTGCCCTGGTATAATGTAGATGAGGGGATCCAGAGGCTTAGAGAGACTGGAATGTTAGAGTGGATTTATCATGCAAAGCCTGCTCGGTACACCCCAGGAATGTCTGGAGGAATCACCTTTTACCAGAACAGTGAGAAATAAATTTGTGAGACTAGCACCATCATCCCTGAAGAACTCTGTGGTTGCACTTCTCTGTAGGTCAGATATTACTGTAGGAACTGCTGTCACTGAGCTGGAATCCTTAAACACAATCGGGATGATGGGATCCCGTGTTGGCAGAAGCCAGGTGGCAGCACTTAATTGCCAAAGACAGGGTAGACGTGGCTATTATAATAGATAGCAAACTCAAAGCAGGCATCAAAATTATATGACTTGCAGAGATTTGTGGCACTGGCTAGTAAATCATGGGGTACCTAGAAATACAATAGAAGGGCAGTCTACTAAATTCTTGTTCGAGCTGTATAAACAAGAGTTCTAGGTCAAGTGAACAGAAGTCTAAACTGAATTACAAAAACACAGAGTCACAGCCCCTTAATCAATTTCCAGACTTGAAACAGTTTACAGACCCATTGAATGAAGGGGAGACCAGGTCCCTTGGGGGGAGAACCCTGTTACAATGCCACACATTTATACTGTTAATCTTCCTCCAAGCCTTCCCCAAGGAGACCGACAGACTTTTACCAGGGTAACTGTGCACTGGGGAAAAGGAAATGATCAGATATTTCGGGGATTATTAGACACTGGTTCAGAAGTGACATTAATTCCAGGGGACCCAAAACGTCACTCTGGCCCACCAGTCAGAGTGGGGGCTTATGAAGGCCAGGTGATCAATGGAGTTTTAGCTCAGGTCCGTCTCACAGTGGGTCCAGTGGGCCCCCATTCTGTAGTTATTTCCCCAGTTCCAGAATGTATAATTGGTACAGACATACTGAGCAACTGGCAGAATCCCCACATTGGCTCTCTAACTCATGGAGTGAGGGCTATTATGATGGGAAAGGCCAAGTGGAAGCCACTATAACTGCCCTTACTGAGCAAAATAGTAAATCAGAAGCAATACCGGATTCCTGGAGGGATTGCAGAGATTACTGCCACTCTTAAGGACTTGAAGGACGCAGGGGTGGTGATTCCCACCACATCCCCATTCAACTCTCCTATATGGCCTGTGCAGAGAACAGATGGGTCTTGGAGGATGACAGCAAATTATCGCAAGTGCAACGAGGTGGTAACTCCAATTGCAGCTGCTGTTCCAGATGTGGGATCATTCCCTGAGAAAATCGATACATCCCCTGGTACCTGGTACACAGCTACTGATCTGGGAAATGCTTTTTTCTCAATAGCTATTAGTAAGGACCACCAGAAACAGTTTGCTTTCAGCTGGCAAGGTCAGCAATGTACTTTCACTGTCCTACCTCAGGGGTATATCAACTCTCCAGCCCTATGTCATAATCTTGTCCACAGGGACCTTGATCGTTTCTCCCTCCCACAAGACATCACACTGGTCCATTATATTGATGATATCATGTTGATTGGACCTAGTGAGCAAGAAGTAGCAACTACTCTAGACTTACTGGTAAGGCATTTGCGTGTCAGAGGATGGGAAGTAAATCCAACAAAAATGCAGGGGACTTCCACTTCAGTGAAATTTCTAGGTGTGCAGTGGTGTGGGGCATGTCGAGATATCCCTTCTAACGTGAAGGATAAGTTGCTGCATCTGGCCCCTCCTATGACCAAAAAAGAGGCACAATGCCTAGTTGGTCTCTTTGGATTTTGGCGACAAAATATGCCTCATTTGGGTATGCTACTCCGGCCCATTTATTGAGTGACCAGAAAAGCTGCTAATTTTGAGTGAGGACCTGAACAAGAGGAGGCTCTGCGACAGGTCCAGGCTGCTGTACAAGCTGTTCTGCCACTTGTATGATCCAGCAGATCCAATGGTGCTGAAAGTGTCAGTGGCGAATAGAGATGCTGTCTGGAGCCTTTGGCAGGCCCCTATAGGAGAATCACAACACAGACCCTTAGGATTTTGGAGCAAAGCCTTACCATCTGCTGCAGATAACTATTCTCCTTTTGAGAAACAGCTTTTGGCCTGCTACTGGGCCTTAGTAGAGACTGAACACTTAACCATGGGCCACCAAGTTACCATGAGACCTGAGCTGCCTATCATGAGTGGGTGTTGTCTGACCCACCAAGCCATAACATTGGGCGGGTGCAGCAGCACTCTGTTGTAAAATGGAAATGGTATATACGAGATACAGCAAGAGCAGGTCCTGAAGGCACAAGTAAGTCACATGAAGAAGTGGCCCAAATGCCCATGGTCTCTACTCCTGCCACATTACCTTCTCTTTCCCAGACCAGAGCTATGGCCTCTCGGGGAGTTTCTTACAGTGAATTGACTGAGGAAGAGAAAACTCGGGCCTGGTTTACAGATGATTCAGCACGATATACAGGTACCACCTGAAAGTGGACAGCTACAGCACTACAGTCCCTTTCTAGGGAGTCCTTGAAGGACAGTGGTGAGGGGAAATCCTTCCAGTGGGCAGAACTTTGAGCAGTGCACCTGGTTGTTCACTTTGTTTGGAAGGAAAACTGGCCAAAACTACCATCTGTGGGCTTACAGGATACCTTATCCATCGTCATGGTATTCCACATAGCATTGCTTCTGATCAAGGAACACACTTCACAGCAAATGAAGTGCAGGAATGGGCACATGCTCGTGGAATTCTCTGGTCTTAACATGTTCCCCATCATCCAGAAGCAGCTGGATTAATAGAATGGTGGAATGGCCTTTTGAAAACTCAATTATGGTGCCAAATAGGCGGCAATACCTTGAAAGGCTGGGGTAATGTTCTCCAGGAAGCTGTATATGCTCTGACTCAGCATCTGCTGTATGGTGCTATTTCTCCCATAGCCAGGATCCATGGGTCCAGGAACCAAGGGGTGGAAATGGGATTGGTACCACTCACTATTACCCCTAGTGATTCACTAGGAAAATTTTTGCTTCCTATCCCTGCGACCCTGAGCTCTACTGGTCTACAGGTTTTAGTTCCAAAACAGGGAGTGCTTCCTCCAGGAGAAACAACAATAATTCCACTGAACTGGAAGTTAAGACTGCCACCTGGTCACTTTGGGCTACTTATGCCACTGGATCAACAAGCCAAGAAGGGGATTACATTATTGATTGGGGTGATTGACCCTGACTATCAGGGGGAAGTAGGACTGCAACTACATAATGGAGGAAAGAAGAGTTTTCTTGGAATATAGGAGATCCCCTAGGGCGTCTTTTAGTACTACCATGCCCTGTGATTAAAATCAATGTAAAACTGCAACAACCCAATCCAGGCAGGTCTACCAATGGCTCTGAAACTTCAGGAATGAAGGTAAGGGATCACGGCCAGCTGAAGTGCTTGCTGCGGGTAAAGGGAACATGGAATGGGTAGTGGAAGAAGGGAGTGATAAATATGAACTTCGGCCACGTGATCAGTTACAGAAATGAGGACTGTAATGTTGTTTTGTTCATGTTATACTATTTAAGTTGTAAGATATCAGGTTTAAGAACGAATGTTGCACAAAGATTTGCACCCTATTCTGGAGAGATTTAATGTGTTTCCAGTTATATGTAGGACAGTTGAGTACTGTTAGGTAAAAGAAAAAAAAGTGTGTTTTATTGTTTTCATTTGGAAATTGGGTATGATTTAAGGTGATATATATAGCTGCCAAGTTGACAATGGGTGGATTGTCATGGTCTGGTTCATGTGTCAACCTGGCCAAGTTGAGGCACCTGTTTGTCTGGTTGGGCAAGTGCTGGCCTGTCTGTTGCTATGAGGACACTTCATAGAATTAGATCATGATCACATCAGCTGCATCCGCAGCTGATTCTATTTGTAATCAGCCAAAGGGGAGTGTCTTCTTCAATGAGTGATGCTTAATCTAATCACGGGAAGCCTTTTAAGGAGGATTCAGAAGAGACAGGCTCTATTCCTGCTTCGGCTGGCGAGCCTCTCCTGTGGAGTTCATCCACACCCTCCATCGAAGTCGTCGGCTTCACAGCCTGCCCTGTGGCTTTTGGACTCTGCATTCTGGCGGTCACGTGAGACACTTATAAATTTTATGTTTGCAAGTGTTCCCTGTTGATTCTGTTTCTCTAGAGAACTCTAACTAATACAGATGGAATATTATGCAGCTGTAAGACAGAATAAAGTTATGAAGTATGTAACAACATAGATGGACCTTAAGGACATTATGCTGAGTGAGATTAGCCAGAAACAAAAGGACAAATACTGTATGGTTTCACTGATATGAACTACCATTAATGAATGAACTTGTATAATTTCAATGAAGAAGAGAGGTCATCAGGGTTTAGAAATAGGATAAATATTAGGTAATTGGAACTAAGGGATACAGATTGTGTAAAAGGATTGATTGTAAAAATTCAGAAATGGATAGCACAATACTACCAAACTATAATACAATAATGTTAGAATAATGAATGAAGCTGAATGTGAGAATGATAGCAGTAGGTGGCCTGGGGGCACAAATGAAATCAGAAGGAAAGATATACGATAAAGACTGAGATAGTATAATCTAGCAATGTCTAGAGTGTATAATGATAGTGACTAAATGTACAAATTTAAAAATGTTTTGCATGAGGAAGAACAAAGGAATGTCAATAATGCAGGGTGTTGAAAATAGATGGTAATTAATATTTAAAACTTTAATTTATTATGAGATGAAAGCGAAAAATGTGTATTTGGTACAAAATCTATATTTTGACTAGTGCATTTCCTAATATAACTTATGCATACAGCTTAATTGAAGACCATAAGTACATGGAACCTTGAGTAGGGCATGAGATTTTAAGGTTTGTCAAGACTGATGCCACAAGAAATCCCAGAAGGATTTGAACAATGAATAAAAATGTATTTGCAAAGTCCCCTTGGGGGAATGGTGAGAAAGGGGGGAAATTCAACTTCCCCAAGTGGAGAATTCTTGATATTCTCACAAGCAGTGGGGACAACCAAAGCAGAGCCCCCAATCTTGGGATTTGTTCATATGAAACTTAACCTCGCAAAGGATAGGCTAAGCCTACTTAAATTTAGGCTTAAGAGTTACCCCCAAGAGAACCTCTTTTGTTGCTCAGATGTAGTCTCTCTCTCTCAGCCAACACAACAAGCAAACTCACTGCCCTCTCCCTCTCTACGTGGGACATGACTCTCAGGGGTGTGGACATTTCTGGCAATGTGGGATAGAAATCCTAGAATGAGCTGGGACCCAACACCAAGGGATTGAGAAAACCTTCTCAACCGAAAGGGGGAAGAGTGAAATGAGACAAAATAAAGTGTCAGTGGCTGAGAGATTCCAAACAGAGTCAAGAGGTTATCCTGGAGGTTATTCTTATTCATTAAATAAATATCACGTTTTTAGTTAAGGTGTAACAGAGAGGCTGGAGGGAACTGCCTGAAAATGTAAGGGTGAGTTCCAGTAGCTATGTTTCTTGAAGATGACTGTATAATGATACAGCTTTCGCAATGTGACCGTATAATTATGAAAACCTTGTGTCTGATGCTTCTTTTATCTACCTTATGGACAGATGAGTAAACATATGGATTAAAAATAAATAATAAGGGGAACAAATGTTGAAATAAATGTAGTAGATTGAAATGTCAGTGATCAATGAAAGGGAGGGGTAAGGGGTATGGTATGTATGAATTTTTTTCTCTTTTCTTTTTATTTCTTTTTCTGAATTGATGCAAATGTTCTAAGAAATTATCATGATGATGAATATACAGCTATGTGATAAAAAAGAAAAAATGTTCATATTGTATGTTGATTGGTTTTATTAATAATAAAATTTTTAAAGATATTTACATGCCATAAAAACAGCAGAAGATCACTATGCATACCACAATGCAGACAGATATAGCCTTGCCTAATGACCAAATTAAAACACCAGAGGAGACACAGATGTTGGAACAACTAATCAAAGATGTTCATACAACTCTACTTAATAAAATAAGTGGGACAGCAAATGACATGAAGGAGATCAAGAAGACAGTAGAAGAACACAAAGAGGAATTTGAAAGAATAAACAGAAAAACAGTAGAAATCACGGAGATTAAAGACTCTGTTGACCAAACAAAAGACATACTGGAGGCACACAACACCATATTTGAAGAGACAGAAGAAAGAATAAGTGATATAGAGGACAGGATAATTGACACTGAAGACTCAAAACAGCAAATGGCAAAAAAGATGGAAAAAATTGAATTGGAAATCAGGGAAATGACAGACAATACAAAGCGTACAAGTATAAGAATCATGGGTATTTCAGAAGAAGACAGGAGTAAAGGGCTAGGAAAAGTAGTTGAGAATATAATGGGGGAAAACTTCGCAACTGTCATAAAGGACATAAATATACAAGTCAAAGAAGCCCAACAAACTCCAAACAGAATAAATCCAAATAGGCCTTCCCCAAGGCACATACTAATCAGTCTGTCAAATGTTGAAGAGAAGCAAAAAATCCTGAAAGTGGCAAGAGAAAAACAATCTACTACATACAAGGGAAATCAAATAAGACTGAGTTCAGACTACTCAACTAGCACCCTGGAGATGCGATGGCAGTGGTGTGGTATATTCAAGATCCTGAAAGAGAAAGACTTCCAGCCATGAAATCTGTACCCAGCCAAACTGTCCTTCAAAACTGAGGGAGAGATTAAAGTTTTCACAGACAAAGATGTCCTGAAAAAAAAAAAAGACAGGAGAGGGAGGTCTGAAGGAGGGCACAGAATTGAAGAGTACCACTAAGGGTAATTTAAAGAATACAAAGAGAAAGAGGGGAAAGAATAGATAGATCTAAAAAATAAAATAAAAAAGATAAGATGGTGGAATCAAGAAACACCTTTTCAGTAATAACTTTGAATGTTAATGGACTAAACTTACCAATTAAAAGCCACAGATTGGCAGAATGGATTAAGGAACACAATCCAGCTGTATGCTGCTTGCAAGAAACTCATCTTAGACACAAGGATACAAATAGATTGAAAGTGAATACACGGAAAAAGATTTTCCATGAAAGTTGCAACCCAAAGAAAGCAGGAGTAGCTGTACTAATATCAGACAAAATAGACTTTACATGTAAAGACATCATAAGAGACAAAGGAGGACACTTGTATACTAATTAAAGGGTCAATTCACCAAGAAGATATAACAATCATAAATATTTATGCTCCCAATCAAGGAGCTCCAAAGTACATGAGACAGACATTGGCAAAACTGAAGGGAGTGTTAGATGTTTCACCAATAATAGTAGGGACTTCAATACACCACTCTCCTCTAAAGATAGAACAACCAAACAGAAGATCAACAAGGAAATAGAGAAGTTAAATAATTTGATAAATGAATAAGACCTAACAGACATATATAGGTCATTGCACCCCAAAACAAGGTTATACATTCTTCTCTAGTGCTCATGGAACATTCTCCAAGCTAGATCATATGCTGGGGTGCAAAACAGGTCTTTATAAATTAAAAAATATTGAAATTATTAAAAGCACCTTCTCTTATCACAATGTGTAACTGGATCTCAATAACAACCAAAGAGCAAGAATATTCACAAACATATGGAAATTAAATAACACACTCTTAAACAACCACTGGGTGAAAGAAGAAATTGCTAGAGAAATCAGTAGCTATCTGGAGATGAATGAAAATAAGAATACAACTTATTAGTACTTATGGAATGTGGCAAAGGCTGTGCTGAGAGGGAAATTTATTGCCTTAAATGCCTATATTAAAAAACAAGAAAGAGCAAAAATCGAGGACTTAACAGCAAACCTGAAGGAACTTGAGAAAGAACAGCAAACTCACCCCAAAGGAAATAGGAGAAGAGAAATAACAAAGATTAAAGCAGAGATAAATGAATGGGAGAACAAAAAAACAATGGAAAGAACCAATAAAACCAAAAGTTGGTTCTTTGAAAAAACCAATAAAATTGATGGACCACTAGCAAGACAAAGAAAAAAAGAGAGAAGATAAAAATAAATCAAATCAGAAATGAGAAGGGGTGTGATACCACAGATCCTGAAGAAATAAAAGAAATCATAAGAGGATACTATGAACAACTATACGCCAACAAACTAGACAACTTAGATGAAATGGACAAATTCCTGGAGAAGCTCAAATAAGCTACACTGACTCAGGAAGAAATAGAAGATCTCAACAAACCAATTACAAATAAAGAGGTCCAATCAGTCATCAAAAATCTTCCTACAAAGAAAACCCCAGGGCCAGACAGCTTCACAGGGGAATTTTATCAAACATTCCAGAAAGAACTAACACCAACACTGCTCAAACTTTTCCAAAAAATTGAGGAAAAAGGAACTCTACCTAATTCATTGTATGAAGCTAATATAATTTTAATACTAAAACTGGGTAAAGATGCTATAAGAAAGGAAAACTACAGGCCAATCTCCCTAATGAATATAGATGCAAAAATTGTCAACAAAATATTAGCAAATCGAGTCCAACAGCACATTAAAAGCATTAGACACCATAACCAAGTGAGGTACATGCCAGGAATGCAAGGATGGTTCAATACAAGAAAATCAATTAATGTAATACAGCACATTAACAAATCAAAAGGGAAAATCATCTCGATTGATGCTGAAAAAGCATTCAACAAAATTCAGCATCCTTTTCTGATAAAAACACTCTAAAAGATAGGAATCAAAGGTAACTACCTCAATATGATAAAGGCAATATATGAAAAACTAATAGCCAGCATAGTACTCAATGGAGAGAAACTGAAAGCCTCCCCCCTAAGATCAGGTACAAGACTAGATGCCCACTGTCACCACTATTATTCAACATTGTGCTAGAAGTTCTAGCTAGAGCAATCAGGTAGGACAAAGAAATAAAAGGCATCCAAATCAGAAAGGAAGAAGTAAAACTCTCATTATTTGCAGATGATATGATAACTATACTTGGAAGATCCTGAGAAATCTAAAGCAAAGTTACTTGAACTAATAAACAAATTCAGCAAGGTGGTGGGATATAAAATTAATGTACAAAAATCAGTAACATTTCTATAAACAAGCAATGACCTAGCTGAGGAGTCAGTTAAGAAAAAAATTCTATTCAAAATAGCAACTAAAAGAATCAAATACTTAGGAATGAACTTAACTAGGGATGAAAAGAACTTGTACACAGAAAACTATGTAACATTGCTAAAAGAAATCAAAGGAGATCTAAATAAGTGGAAAGACATTCCCTGCTCATGCATAGGAAGGCTAAATATAGTTAAGATGTCAGTTCTCCCCAAATTGATCTACAGATTCAACACAGAACCAATCAATATTCCAACAACCGTCTTTGAAGACTTGGAAAAGCTAACTACCAAATTCATCTGGAAGGGAAAGACACCCTAAATAGCTAAAAGCATCCTAAAAAAGAAGCACGAAGTGGGAGGATTAACACTCCCTGACCTTAAAACCTATTATAAAGCCACAGTGGTCAAAACAGCATGGTACTGGCACAAAGACAGAAGCATAGACCAATGGAATTGACTCGAGAATGCAGAAATAGACCACCAAATCTATGGTCAACTGATTTTTGACAAGGCCCCCAAACCCTCTGAACTGGGACAAAATTGTCTTTTCAGTAATTGGGTATGGAAAAAGTGGATATCAATAGCCAAGAGAATGAAAGAGGACCCCTATCTTACACCCTACACAAAAATTAACTCAAAGTGGATCAAATACCTAAATATAAGAACTAGTACCATAAAACTTCTAGAAGAAAACATAGGGAAACGTCTTCAAGACCCAGTAATAGGAAGTAGCTTCCTAAACTTTACACCCAAAGCACAAGCAACAACAAAAAAATAGATAAACGGGAACTCCTCAAAATCAAATGCTTCTGCACCTCCAAAGACTTTGTCAAAAAGGTGAAGAGGCAGCCAACTCAATGGGGGAAGATATTTTGGAAATCCCATATCAGACAAAGGTTTGATTTCCTGTATATACAAAGAAATCATACAACTCAACAACAAAAGAACAAACAATCCAATTACAAAATGGGCTAAAGACATGAATAGGCATTTTTCTGAAGAGCAAAAACAGATGGCTCAAAAGCACATGAAGAGATGCTCATTTTCACTGGTTATAAGGGAAATGCAGATCAGGACTACAATGAAATACCACCTCACACCTGTAAGTATGGCTGCTATTAAACAAATAGGAAACTATAGATGTTGGAGAGGATGTGGAGAAACTGGAACACTTATGCACTGCTGGTGGGAACATATAACAGTGCAGCCACCATGGAAGACTGGTGGTTCCTTAGGAAACTAAATACTGAGTTGCCATCTGACCCAGACATAGCACTACTTGGTATATACCCAGAACAGCTGAAAGCAACGACACAAACAGACATTTGCACACTGATGTTCATAGCAGCATTATTCACAATTGCCAAAAGATGGAAATAAACCAAATGCCCATCAACAGACAAGTGGATCAACAAAATGTGGTATATACATGCAACAGAATATTATGCAGTAGTAAGACAAAATGATCTCTGAAGCACATGACAAGATGGATGAGCCTCGAGGACATAATGCTGAGCAAAATTAGCCACACACAAAAGGATAGATACTGTATGATTCCACTTTTATGACCAGCATAAAGGTATACTCAGAGGCTTATAATACAGAATATAGGGGACTTAGAAATACATAGAAGCTAAAGATGGGTGAACCGTTAGTTAATGAGGTTGAACTCCAATGTAAGGGAATAGATAGGAGTGAAGGTGATTCTCTAGTGGGTCTAGAAGTAATATTACCATTTTGATGATGAACAAGATTGAAAGGGGTTGTATAGACTTACTTGTCCCGCTGACTCATACTAGAAATATGAATGAGTTCTCGTAAGAATTACTTCAAAGATATGATTCTTGTATAAAGAATGTTTAAGTCCAGGGTACAGGGGGAAAACTGCTATTGCATGCTATGAGCTATGTTCACAAGGAAATCATCAGCACTACCACAGCAACAGCAGAGGTAAATAATGGGAATAATGGGACAAGGGATAAGAGTTAAGAGGAGGTTTAGATTTCCTATTTGGTGAGGGTGTGTTTATTGGTTTTCTATCTCTTGGGAACAAAGAAATTATCTAAAATTGAGAATGTTGATGGACTGTGGACATTGGGCCCTCTACATGATGCCCGAAGAATGCAGGTGGCTGAAGGATGCACTGACAGAGAAGTAAATTGGCAAACAATGGTATAACTTATGAATGAAGATTGTGCTGCTACAAAAAGGAACAATGTTGTGAGGCATGCAACAATGTGAATGAATATGTGGGACATTTGGTGAGACAAAATAAGCCAGAAATAAAAAAACAACAATGGTATGGTCATCTTTAGAAAATGCTTATAAGAAAACAGGGGCTTAGATTGTAAGCTTTTAGAGCAGACACATTAAGTTCAGAATGGTGATTATTATTTCTGGATTTTGAGAGGCTGTTTTATATACATAACCTGATATTTAGAGATAAGAACGAAGCCAAAGAGGTTGGGGTTAAAGTAATTCAGAACATGGGGGTAAGGAAGACAGTGTCTATATTTTAGAACCACACATACTCTTTGAGACCAATGGAAGGTTTATTTGGTCTGGAACTGTAATTTTCTGCAGCACATAATCTAATTCAACCTATCTGTACAGCTGAACACAGGAAGCACAGAATAAGAAAGAGGTCCTTTAATCCTGTATCGATTATTGTAAGGTCTGGAAACATCCTAGAGTATATTAAGCAGATAATCAAAAAGTATTGGCAAAGGACTTCCAGGTCAAGATGGCGGCTTAACAATGTGTGCATTTTAGTTCGTCCTCCAGAACAGCTACTAAATAACCAGAAACAGTACATAACAGCTCCTGGGGCCACATCAGTGACCAGGCACACAGCGTACCCCAGTCTGGACCAGCTGGACTGACTGCAAGCCCCCACAGAACCGTGAGTTCCCCAAGCTGCGGCGGCCGGCACCCCTCCCCAACAGGCTGCTTCCCAGAGGGAAAAGGAAAGGAACTTTACCAGCAGCAGGGACTGAGCACAATCAAACGCCAACTGTGGAATTAATTAACAAATTCTGACTACTAAAAATAGGCCCCCAGCTCAGGTGAACGTGGTCAAAGCGGAGGTCTCTCATTTTTGTCCTGGCGCCAAGGGGACAGGGCTGATGGAAAAAGGGGGGAAAAAAAAGAAGGAAACAGAGGTTTTTGTGGCTGTTTTTCTACAAAAGCTTGACTGCCTTTGGATATAGCGGCAGGACTTGTCAGGCTGCAACTGCCCCAAGCATAGGCAGAAGTGAGCTCTTTTGGGGGCTTGTCTGGAGCCTGTGCCTTCCCCAGGGTGGAATCCCTCCATCAAGGAATTCAGACACCAGGGCGTGGTAATTTGAAGCCATTAAAACCAGACTACAACCTCTCCTCTGTCTCCATCACGCCCCCAGCAGGGAGAGTCCATCAAAGTTAAAGGTACCGCATCATCTTACGCTGGTGGGACCTGCAGGCAGACAAGTGCCACATACTGGGCAGGATAAGAAAAACAGAGTCCAGAGACTTTACAGGAAAGTCTTTCAACCTGCTGGGTCTCACCCTCAGGGAAAACCGATGCAGGTGACTCTTTCCTCCAGATAGGAGGCCAGTTTGGTCTGGGAAAATCAGGCTGGGGTCTATAATATCTAAGTAGACCCTCCTAAGGGTTGGGGGGGGAAGGCACCATACAAGCAGGGCAAGAAACAAGAAAACAAGAACTGAAAAATTCTCCTCTGTTAAACAAAACTTAAGTTAGAGGTACAGATAAAGCTGAACTGAATGTCAAAGAACAGACAGACAACAAATTCATCCAGCAAGAAAACCCTAGGTAAAACAAGTGAAAGCAACCTCCAGAATAAACTAATTAAGGTAATTAAATGCCTAGACACCAGCAAAAAATAAAAATCACACTAGGAAAATTGAAGATATGGCCCAGTCAAAGGAACAAACCAACAATTCAAATGACATACAGGAGCTGAAATAATTAATTCAGAATATATGAACAGACATGGAAAACCTCATCAAAAACCAAGTGAATGAATTGAGGGAGGATATAAAGAAGGCAAGGAATGAAAAAAAGAAGAAATTGAAAGTCTGAAAAAACAAATCACAGAACTTATGGGAATGAAAGGCAAGGTAGAAGAGATGAAAAAAACCATGGAAACCTACAATGGTAGATTTTGAGAGACAAAATATAGGATTAGTGAACTGGAGGATGGGACATCTGAAATCTGACAAGCAAAAGAAGATATAGGGGAAAAAATGGGAAAATATGAGCAGAGACTCAGGGAATTGAATGACATTATGAAGCGCACGAATATATATATGTGGTGGGTGTCCCAGAAGGAGAAGAGAAGGGAAGAGGAGGAGAAAAACTAATGGAGGAAATTATCACTGAAAATGTCCCAATTTTTATGAAGGACTTAAAATTACAGATACAAGAAATGCAGCGTACCCGAAACAGAATAGATCCAAATACACATACTCCAAGACATTTACTAATCAGAATGTCAGAGGTCAAAGAGAAAGGGAGAATCGTGAAAGCAGCAAGAGAAAAGCAATCCATCACATACAAGGGAAGCCCCATAAGACTATGCGCAGATTTCTCAGCAGAAACCATGGAGGCAAGAAGACAGTGGGATGATGTATTTAAATTATTAAAAGAGAAAAACTGCCAACCAAGAATTCTATATCCAGCAAAATTGTCCTTCAAAAATGAGGGAGAAATTAAAACATTTTCAGACAAAAAAATCACTGAGAGAATTTGTGACCAAGAGACCAGCTCTGCAAGAAATACTAAAGGGAGCACTACAGACAGATACGAAGACAGAAGAGAGAGGTGTGG